>BHFT01000516.1:0-20927 GCA_004320025.1 Laticauda laticaudata
AAAATTAATAAAATTCTTTAAAAAAAAAAAAAGGTGTTGTAGGATGTAATGCAGAGCCATATTAACAGCATCACTTGTCAATCTATTTGCTCAATATGATTATCTGGAAGTATTTTCAGTAAAAATATGGATTATGCTGTTTGCAGCATTTGAAGCTTCTGAGTGGTCTCCAATGGCTTGCCAATATCAAGCAAATCCATAAGGAAGATATGAAGGACATGTGTGATCACCTTTCGTGTTTTCTGTTCCACATAATAGTACAATTGCTGCACCAACATAACCTAACCTGGCCAAAGGTCCTGCCAAAGATGATTCGTAGATTGCAGGTCACCTCTCCATGAGGCAACACCACCCCATTGAGTATCAATGATGAAATAATCCCTGAACGAATAGGATTCTAAATGTAAAGCCACTCTGTCTTACTTAGATTGATTTTGATCAGGGATTCCACTATTTCTTCTATTTAGTCTGAGATAGAGATGTCTAACTTGGGCATCATCTGCATACTGATAAAAACATTAGGAAGATAAACGGTAATAGTGTATAGTTTAATAGCTTAACAGAGTTGGAAGGGACCTTGTAGGTCTTCTAGTCCAATCTCTTTTTGAAAACTTCCAGTGATGAAGTTCCCACAACTTCTGAAGACAAGCTGTCTGATTGATTGATTGTTCTCACTGTCAGAAAATTTCTCCTTATTTCTAGGTAGAGTCTCTCCTTGATCAGTTTCCATTCATTATTCCTTGTTTGGCCTTCGGGTGCTTTGGAAAATAGCTTGACCCCCTCCTCTCTGTGGCAGCTCCTCAAATATTGGAATACTGCTATCTTATCTCCCCTGGTCCTTCTCGTCACTAGACTACCCATGCCCAGTTGCTGTAACTGTCCTTCATACGTTTTAGTCTCCAGTTCCCTCATCATCTTGGTTCCTCTTCTCTTCACTTTTTCTAAAGTCTCAACATTTCTTTTACAGAGCGCTGACCAAAACTGGATGCAGTAAATTAAATGTCATATTTAAATAAATCCACTTTTCTTTTCAAGAATTGTACTTTTTTAAATAAGCCATTCAATAGTTTAAATTATGACAAATCAGTTAGCATATGGGCATTTGCATTATTTAAATAACAAGTCACAAGCAGTTTTATGCAGGTATACTTTTGGTTTTAATGATATTTCAATGAGACTTTCTTATAATGTGTGCTATTTTAAATAGCAGTTCAAGAAATTGAAAATGTTTTAACATATTTAATTTTAGCATGCTTAAAAATGACTGTAATCCACAACTATATTATAAATTAGTGTTTAAAACAAATCATAGATACATTTATTTCAATTGCCCAATTCGACTTATATTGTATCCTTTAGTTCAGGAGTGTCAAACTCATGGCCATCAGGCCAGATGCGTCACATGCTGGTCCTGTCCCCGTTCAGTTTAGGGAAGGGGAAAAAAGTCCCAATATGTCATGTGATGCTGCCATGATACCGCGAGTTTGGCACCCCTGCTTTAGTTAGATCTAATTAATATTATCAAACAACACATTTTTCAAGGTTAAGATTTCTAAATTCTAAAAGTAGCATAAGTTAACTTCACAATGATTAGTTTAAATGTCAACAAAACAGAAAATGCAATAGCTCAAACACATGAAGAAGAAAAACATATCTGAGAACATATTAAAAGTGAAGCATTTTAAAATGAAATCATTTGAAATCATTATTTTAAATATATAATGTGAACAAACCTTATTTTTCTTCACTGAATTTGTAACTTCTTTCTTGTTTGAAGGATCTTTATAATTAAAACAAAAAAGAAAATATTCAACTTGATCCTTTAAGCCCCAAGGCAAATATAATTATCAATCCTAATTAATTTTAAAGAAATTCTATTGCAAGTATTTAACTACTGAAATAATTTAAAATGCAGGAAAACTTATTCTAAGTCTCTTTTGAAGTTATCCAGAATGACACATAAAATATGTATTTCTTTCTTAAGATCTTTGTTAACTCAATAAGCAAGCTTCAATTCAGGAATGCAGCAATTGCAAGGAAAGTTTTCTGCAAGGGAAACTTTCATGACCTCACCACACAGCATTAAATGCCATAGTATTTAAAACCATAACAAGAATTCTGCTGGATATCATATAAAGCTAACCTAATCCAACAACTTGTTTTCACATTATCATGGCAGATATCTATGGTAAGTCCATATGTACAATGGGACATCCTAGTTCCTCAGCAATTGAGATTAAGAGGATGTTTCTCCCAATACTAGAAATTTTACCATTATGAATGCTAGCTATATAGAGAGATATAGTTAGCATAGATTATGTTAATTTCTTTTAAAATCAACATTGTTGGAGTAATTACATGAGTTGTGGAATGTGAAGAGCCTTTCTTTTTATAACTTCAAACAAATAAACTTAATTGAATGACCTCAGATGTCAAATTAGGAGAGAAAAACTTTTCCCAAATATCAAATTATGAAAACCTTTCTCTATCTGCAGCTTGTGCATTATTCATAATCATATAGCATCTGTACAATAATTATATATATTTATATTGTCTTTCATGCTTTGATTTTTTAAGGCTACAAGGCATAGCTGAATTATAAAAGTTCAAATTAATTTTAATGAACTTAAACATGGAATTAAATGATGCCATGGTACATATTTGGCCATTTAAAAATTATCATTAGATAAATATCTGATCTGCCTCTCATCTGGACTACTCTATTGAAACAAACAAAAAAACCAACAACTGTTCCTTGAATTTTAAAAATTCAGGAAATAGGTTCCAACAGCATATTGATAGTATTTTAAAAACCAAATAGGCTTTTTGAATCACAAAACTAGACTTCATGAAATGTTTGAAGTACAGACTTTGCCTGATATGTCTGTCTGCACTTAGATCTGCTAAATGAAATACAAACACATGCATATATGCAAAACCAACCTTAAAACAGTAAAATATAAATATGAGCAGGCTCAAGGATTTTGATTTTACAAAGAATGTTGTGCTTTGGGGAAATTTGCCCAAGATAAACTAAACTATAGCTCATAAAAGATTAAGCTCTAACATGGTCAATTACTTACAATTTCTGTTAACTTTTTGCTACAACAGGCTAACATGACTTTTAGAAACTGTTTAAGATAGTGAATTTGGCAGAAAAACAAATATACAAAGCATTCCTCAGAACAGTTTAACTGCCCAAGATAGTTAATTTGTTAGAATAGCAAATATATTCAAAGAACCAATGATATGGTTTGTGAAAATGTCAAAAGTAGGCCAAGAAGTTGACCAAAATGACTCACTTACTGTAATTTGGGTTCCAGCTTTTATAGATTACTGGTAAAAAACTTGTGCTGACATTTTCCTGTTTTCTGGGGAAAAAAAACATACCAAAGATTTGTTATGATTACAGTAAATTTTATTTTTGTTAATAATGTATCTGAGCTCTTTTAAAAACCCCCGAAGATATCTTAACAATCCAGAATAATCTTGTCAAAAAAAAAAGAACAGTGACCCACTCCATTAAAAAATAAGAGGTTATCCAGTTTGAGCTTCTTTGGCAAAAGACCGAAATCTGTGACTGTGCGCAGTTTCGATCTGTGCTCGCTGCTGGAGCGCCCTGAGCCAGCTGGTTTCGAGGCTAAGCCACCCCGTAGAGGTGGTGAAGAGGGGGGAGATTGCCAGCAGGGTCGAGGAGAGCCACATCTCTCCTCCCCACCTGGCCATTACTCCCTTTCCTGAAGGTGATTGCAACGGTGGTCAGAAATGGCCACCTCAGAGAAGAACTCGACCAGAAAAGAACGTGCAGGAGGAAGATAAGAGAAAGTTTTGGCTGACCGTGTCAAACTGGAAAAACAACAATATAAGGTACCCTGGAATTTGAATTATAAAGAACAACATTGTTCCCAAAGAAGACTTTGTAGCTGCAAATGAGAGAGAGAAGGGAAAGGATTTGGTTTTTTTTCTTCTCTTCTCTATATTGACAACTAAGAGATTTAAGGAAGAAATCAGCAAAAATTCACTTTGACATTAACAGGTATTTAAGCTGAAAATAAAATGTCAAAGGGATAATAAAGATTTCTGGATCTCAAAACTTTAAAGTAGAAGCGAAAAACAAAAGGGTGGGATCCAGAAAAGGAGGAGACCATCTGGGAAGTGGAAAGAATTAACATAAAAATTTTAACAAATTCCTAAAAAGATACATTTTAACTGAAACTTTGTTAACAAGATAGACAACCCCAGCGAAGAGAAAGGGAAAAGAAAAGCAAGAAAAGAAACAGCTTTGGATATTTGGAGATTTTGGATTTTTGGCTATTGGATCTAAAGACTAAAAATCAATTGGGTGGTTGTTAAAAGTTTTGAAAATGGTATCACTTTGAAGAGAATTGAGAGTGGAACTCAACAAACAGAAAGAAGATGCCAGAAGAAGAGGTTATTTTGGCTCGTATTTTCAATTTTTAGAAATGCGAGATCCTGAACGCATTAGAAACAAGAAGATGCCTGCTTAGGAACAAGAAGGTCAGGACAAAGAAGTCATTTTCAATGATCAAGTATTTCTATGTGGGAAAAAGAAAGGGAAGGGGAAAGAAGAGAAAAATTTAAAGATCTGAAAAAACAACTCCCCAAAAGAATAGTTTGAAAAGTAATTTAAACATTAGAGAGAAGCAGAAGAGAGAATCAGAATTAGAGAGAGAAGGCGGTCAAAAAGAGAAGGGAGAAGAAGAGAGAAAGGAAAATAAATTATAAAGACAGAATTCAGGACAAAGAGAAACAGGGAAAACATACAAGACACAGAGATAATGGGTGGAAACTTAACTTAAAAGGGGATTCTGAAGGGTCAAAGTTATAACTAACATTAATGATGAGTGAATGGCAATAGAATATTTTATTTATTATGGTAGTGCTGTGTGTATATGGTGTGTGCCTCTGTGTGTGTGTGTGTGTGTGTGTGTACTGTTCAGTCTTCGCCTCGCGGTATTATCCCACGTCATTGTAGTGCTGTTAAGTTGTAGCAACGTTTCAGCAGAATCTCATCTGCCATCACAGGCTTCTGTGTATGGATGTTAAAAAAAACAAACTATTATATAACATATATATATATATATTAAAAGAAGAAGCAGACTGCAAGCCTTCACATTACTCTGAGAAGCACAGAGCTGAAAGAAACAAGCCTGAAGATGATGAATGAGACTTCATTGAAAACGTTTGCCTAGATACTTCAATTACTACACGAGAAAACCCGTAATAACCAAAGATCCACATACAAATACTCGCGAAAACCTCAGAAAACAAAATACACACAACACACACACACAACACATATATGAGTTTTTAAAAGTTTCATCGGTACGTTACATGAATGCAGTTCAGCTTCCTTCGGGTATTAATCCCACGTCAATTGTAGTGCTTTTTAAAGTTGTAAGCAATGTTCAGCCAGCATCTCATCTGCCATTCATCAGGCTTCTGTATGATATATGCATTCTATATTTGATGATGGCAGATGAGATTCGCTGAAACGTTGCTACAACTTTTAAAAGCAACTACAACGACGTGGATAATACCTGAAGGAAAGCTGAACAGCACACATGTAAGTACCCTCGAAACGTTAAAAAAAACAAATAATATATATATATGTGTGTGTGTGCTGTGTGTGTGTATTTGTTTTCGAGGTTTTCGTGGTATTGGTATGTGGATTTCTTGGTTATTCAGGTTTTCTCCCATGTAAAATTGGACAGTTATCTGGGCAACGTTTCGATGAAGTCTCATCATATCTTCAGGCTTGTTTCTTCAGCGCTGGTGCTTCTGCAGAGTAATGGTGCAGTTTGCAGCTGCTGTCTTCCTTTAAACTGCTAGTGGGGTTGTGACTTGATTGGGTTAGGTGCATTGACTGTGTTCTGAGTGGGTGGGGGTGTGTTCTCATTGGTTGTGGGTTTGGCTCTGTTCTGATTGGTAGGCGGATTGCTGTGTTCGTGATTGGCTGGGGTGTGTTCTGCTTAGGTGGGGCTTGTTGTGCTCAGGTTAGTCTTAATTGCTGGGGGATTTGGAGCTCGGTGAGCTTATGATCCTGTTTGTGTTGGCTTCGTGTTCGTGGTTGTTGCCACACTTCATGGTTGGGTGTCAGTTATGCCTTCTTGTATGGGTCAGAGGTGGTTGAGCGGGTAGTGTTGCAGCTGCGTACGGCTTCTGGTTTGTGGCATGTCTCATCTTCTGTGGGTGTGAGTTCTTTTTTCTACGTGGAAATGTTTGGTGTAGTATCTTGTGTGTGCAACTCGTGGGTGTGGTCTGCGTGTCATTTCTTCATGTTAGGTTACCTTTTCGTTTATTAATAGAGGGCAGGTTATCCAAATGGTTTGGTAGCGGGAGGAACAATTCTGTATCTACGTATCTCATGCTCGTAGTGCATAGTGCAACGTTCGTTTCTAATCTGTAATTAAGGCTTCTTGAGCAATGATTCATGTCATGTTTGAAAGGGTTCGGGAATATTTGGCGGTAGTATCTGCGTATTTTAAAGTTCAATTCAGTCCTGTGCTTTAGGTGTCTGGACCAGGGAAGAGGTCAGTTCTTCTTTTTTGATTGATGAGTTCTTTGTTCTTCAAATGCGCCACTAATTCTTCTGTTAGCTTGTCCGTATGTATGTGGTTGGGCAGGCAGTTGCAAGGGATTCGTATACGCCTTGGTTTCTAACTCGATTTTTCTTTGAGGGTTTCCTTAGGATGGGGATATTTTTTCTGTTTGCTGAGAATGCTGTTTTAATGTTTGTTTTTGGAGGATCTTGCTGATTTTGTCTGTAGTGCTTTTATATATGGAGGAGGGCTTTTGCCATTCTCTTGTCTCTGTCTTGGCTTTTGGTTGGGTTTCTTTTGGCATTAGGTGCGGTATCTTCTTTTTTGGAAATCCATTGGCTGTAAGTACAATATAGTGGATGTGTTAGTTCGGTTTTTAATGTTGTTCATCGCTAACGCATTTTGTTCTGAGATGCAGTGTTCTTGGCTACGGAATTGATTCTGTGTGGTGGCTGGTGGTGGTGTGAGGTGCATGTAGATAGCGTTTGTATGTGTTTTCTTGGTAAGATAGGGTTGTGTCCTAGGGAGCCATTGATTTATTGTATACTAAGACATCTAGGAAGGGAAGTTGATTGGTGGCTTCTGTTTCCATTAGTGAATTGTATTTTGGGGTGCTAGGCTGTTGAGGTGTGTGAGGAAAGTTGTTCAGTTTTTCTTCCCGTTGGCCAGATTATGAAGTGCCATCTACGGTATCTGAGCCAGAGTTTGGGTTTCGTGATCATATTTGTTCTAGAGGGCTTGTGTTTCAAAGGTTAGTACACGCATTGAAGTACACGCATTGTACACGCATTGAAGAACACAAAGAACGCAATCAAAAAAAGAACTGACCTCTTCCCTGGTCCAACACCTCAAAGCCACAGGACATGAAATGTGACTTTAAAATACCAGAAACCATCGCCAAAACCGAACACGTTCAAACAACAGAATAATCAGAGAACAAACCATAGAGATAGAAAAACGCCCACACAGCATGAATAAACGAGATGAATACCTCCGCCTACCAACCATTGGAAACCTGCCCTCATAATAAACGAGTACCTACAGTTGAAGAATGACACAGACACACCCACAAGTGGCCACACAAGGAGTGCTACCACCACACTTCCACGCAGAAAAAAGACTCACACCCACACAGAAAGAGGAGACACGACCACGAACCAGAAGCCATACTTGCAGCTGCCACCCTACCCCACTTTAAATCCCCCTCTGACCCATTACAAGAAGCAAACTGACACCCACAATGAAGATGTGGCACGACACGGAACCACGAAGCCAAACAACAAGATCACAGCTCACCAGCTCAAATCCCCCACAAACTAAGACAAACTGAGCACAGCCAGGGCCCCACACCTAAGCAGAACACACACCCCAGCCATCAGAACACAGCCAACCCCCCCTACCCAATCAGGAACACAGCCAAACCCCCACCCAATCATAGTCACAACCCCCACTAGCATTAAAAAGGAAGAAGCAGCTGCAAGCTCACATTACTCTGAGAAGCACAAGAGCTGAAAAACAAGCCTGAAATGATGGAATGAGACTTGCATCGAAACGTTGCCTAGATACTTCCAATTCTACGTGGGAGAAAACCCGAATAACCAAAGATCCATATATATATATATATATTATATATATATATATATATATATATGATATATATATATATATATATACACATAAATAACAATATATACACACACACATACATACATACCATACATAACATACATGATATATAACACGTGCTGTTTAGACTCCTTCGGGTATTATGGGATGAGCCTGGATGATGGCAGGATGAGATTCTGCTTGAAACGTGCTACAAACTTTAAACAGAACTACAATGACGTGGGGTATACCCGAAGGAAGCTAAACAGCACAATGTAAGTACCCGCGAGAGTTAAAAAACAAATATAAATATATATATATATATACAACGCGCTGATTCAGCTTCCTTCGCGGTATTATCCCACGTCATGTAGTGGCAGATGAGATTCTGCTGAAAACGTTGCTACAACTTTAACAGCACTACAATGACGGTGGGATAATACCCGAAGGAAGCTGAACAGACACACATGTTAGGTACCCGCGAAAGCTTAAAAAACACATAGTTATATATTATATATAATATATATATATATATATATATATATATATATATATACTATATATATATATATATATTACTCTTTAAAAACTAAGTGCATATTTTAAGAACGTACTAAGCAGAATTCGACTGGAAGTTATGTTGTTATATTGAATGTTTAATTGTAAAGGCATAAATTGAAGTTTAAATAAGAGTTGAATGGATAAAAATTAAAACGATACAAAGGTGTTCATGCTGCCATACAATTTAGTAAACTTACAGAGGGAAAATTTTGTTAAATGAGAAAAAAAATATGAAATTGAAACAGGGACAGACAAAAGTATAAATAATGATGCTATGAAGGTACTGAAACTTAGAAAAAGATATATATAATTGAATTTATGAAAGAATTGAGATAATTAAAAGTAAGATTGAGAAAACTAAGGGAAGGGAAAATTATTGAGAAAATGTTAAAATAGTAAGAAGATATGGAATAGGACACAAAGATGAATATGAAATGGATATGATATGGAGAAGTGATAACCCGGGACCATATTATTCTCAAAAAAAGAAATTTTACTTGTATTATGTTTTGTGAAAACCCAAATAAAATTTTTATTCAAAAAATAAGAAAATAAAACTATATTTGTTCTTGTGAGCAACATAAAGATTGATAGCACATATAACTGTGAATACAGCTATTCCTCAAGATACAATAGATCAACTAGCGTCTGTTCAAAATTTAGACACCCCCCCCAAAAAATATTTACAACCTGGTCCTAAAGTTACATGTATTGCAACATATTGGTCGTTCGCTCTTACAACCAACCAAAGACGCAGAGACATGTCCTCCTGCCTTCCCCCACCTATCCTGCCCCGCTGGATGTCTATGGGCACTGGCCCTGCTTTGCTAGCCTCTCAGATTCTGATCCTCCCCACCCCATTTTCCATCACTTACTTACTTTTCAATGATCTCCAGAGTCCCAGAATCGATTGACCCACATGGCAGAAAAGTTATTTATTCAGATGCTGGTGAAGCTGTAAGAATGTGAGATGTAAAAAAAACAGCTTCGCTAGCATCTGAATAAAATACTTCGGCTTGTCTGCCATGAGGTCAGCATCCCTGAAGGCTTTGTTTTGACCTAGCCTCGACAGCACTGCAGCAGCCTCCTGCTTGCTGTGTCAGTGTTCCAGGAAAACAAACTCCAACACCAAAACTCCAAGACAGGCATTTTCTCAAAGTTCCATTTTATAAGAATTGTCAGACTGGCACATCTGGGAAATCCTGAATCTAAGAGTTCTGGGTTATCTTCCAATAATTAAAAATCACAAAATCCATCCCCTGCACCCATCACTTCATCACATGGACCAATCACCCTCCATTCCATCTTGAGACATTTTTTAAACCACTACTTTTCCAGGTGCAGGAATAGCATGATCTTGACTGTAAAGAAGAATGCTACTATGTCTAACTACAACAACTCTACAAAATCCCCCCCTCCCCCCAATTTTCCAGGCACAGGAATATGGCAGTGTGGAAGCTTCTGGTGCTAATATGGCTTCCAAAGCTGAGAAGCTGCTTACTAGCTGGTTTAAATAAGCTGCTTCAGGGATTGGGGTGTGAAGGCAGCAGGGGGCAGCCAATCAATATGGAGCTTGTGTCTCATCAGGCTAAACTGCAAACTCCCTGTTGATTGGCTACTTCATATGCAAAAACATATTTGAAGTATTTCAAATGTGAAAACAATGTTTTTCTTATAACGTAAAGACTATTTACATGTGGTATTGCTAACCTTTTACAAGTTTTCATAGTTATAGGGCAATTCTTGCCCTTATTACAACTGACGATGTCATCTTTTTTGCTTATTTGTTGCTTTATTTGAACCTGCAAAGAAATTAATATTAAAATTAGTACAAGTTTTCCAATAATTTATTCCAATGTTTATTTTTTAGGAGTAAATTATTAATGAATCTGCAACAATATTCACTTGTTTAAACTATTTACAAATACTACTACATATTCAATATATTATTTCTTAAATAAACTTTAAGTCAATATATTGTCAATCTCAGAAAAAGAGTAAAGCAAAATCTCTGACATACTATGTTTCAAAACAGAAAAGAAAAAAAAACCAGGTAATGCTTCATTTGAATTAAATCTACAGCTGCTATATATGCTTTTGTTACTGAAAAGAAACACTAGAAAAACTAATTTTATTAATTAAATCTTGGAACGTACCTTTACAGAATCTTCTGAAGTATTTAGTTTATATACAGCCTTGAACTGTTTGCGGTCCATTGGGCACGAAGCTCTCGTCTAAAAGATTTAAATTAACGTTCAGAATTTTAAAATGAATATTTGCATTTTTTAAAATTATAAGTATAGGTTTTGGTTATAATTCATGAGGGATATAAAATATAAATTTGCATCATATTATCCCTGGCATCCACAGAGTTCTAAGTATTATTTATTTTTCATATTTAATTTTAATTTTTGTATACTTTTTTACATTTTGAAGTTTAATAGTACACCACCGAGTCCCTCCTTTATAGAGACAGGGGTTCACAAATATAAAACATAAATTTACATTTACATATATTAACATGCAACTTTACATGAACAGACTCTTGCTTGAGCAATGTGACTATTATTTACTCACACAGATAACCCACAAATTCTTGGACGATCCTTGAATTGATTTAACACAGAATGCAGAAAATTAAGAACCATTCCTTGAGCAGAATAACAATATAATTTCCCTCAAATGTTCAGCAGTTACAAAATTTCTTTTAAGCAGGTGGAATAGTTGTTTCATTTTGACTATTTTGGAAAGCTTAAGCAGCTTTTCTTTCTAGGAATTTTTTTTAAAGAAACTGTTTAAAATTAAAATAACTTAAATAGACAAGAACAATAATTGTAGATGTTTAAAGCATAATATATTTCTAAAGGAGTTAGGAAAAAAATAAAAAAATAAAAGAAATAAAAATAGATTTACTTTTATGCTATTGAGTCTTTCATATTTTAAATTTTTATTTAAACCTTTTCTTTACTGAGGTTACACAATACTCACAAAAATAAATAACTTATGAGTTAGGGGTTAATGTATGCTTTTAATGTTTCCACACATATTCATTTCATTTTTTGTTTTTTCTATTGCTCTCCTAATAAAAAAAAATTAAAATTAAGGAGAATATGCACATAACCAAAACACAAGTTATTTATTTGAGTGTGGTGGCACCCAACACTTGAGTGAATATGGGGTCCAGCATAGACTGCAGCATAAATTTGGCTGCAATTACTTGTAAAAAATAAGTGAGGACCTTGACAGAGTTATACAAGAAGTGTTACATAAGCAAAGGGGGTTGAAACATTCTTTAAACCCTGAGAGCACAAGACATTGGGAAACTACTCAGACAGTAGTGAAACCTCTGATTCACTGTGGCTTAAGAAGGGTGTATGGATATAAAACAGAACCACATTTGGAAGAGATTGTTATTTCAGCCTGTGTCAGTAAAATATATCTTACTATGGAGTTGATTTTCTGGTCTGGTCTACCTAGTGGAATTGAAAAAAAAAAAGATGCTTGCACAGAAATAAACTCAAATTAAAAAAGATTTATTTCTGAACAGAAATGCTTTTACAATAGTATTGAAAGAGAAACATTTTTGAAGTTTTCTGGATAAAATTATGCAAATGACAGAGAAAGAATAACTGGAACGATTTTGCTGTTTTTAGGGTTAGAGAATGCTTAGATAAAAGCTTCATGTTTTTTGCTAACAACTAAAGATATTGTTTGTTCTATACAAATGGAAAGTATTAGTCTGGCATCTTATTTAACCTGCAGATTAATCCAAAATATTATAAAGAATATAATCCAATGTAATTTAAAGCGGAATAATGATAAACGTGTATCTAGCTGTTTTGGGCAATAAAGACGATGTGTGGCACACAGCTCAATATTTTTCCATTACATCAATCCTCTGTACAAGCTAGATATCAGCCTGCTATATTTCTGTTTGGTACCACATTTAAAATAATCATCAAAACTCGGGATTTTAACCTCCAACTACAAAGAAAAGAGATTATTTCTTTAGTTCTATACAGCAAAAGAAAGGAACGAGTTTGGTGTTTACATTTACAGTAAATATTAATAACTATTTCGTATGCATGGGACCAGAATACCTTCAGTAGATGAGCAGTCATGTAAATATTTTAAATTAATGAATGAAAAATACAAGAGCAAACTGCAGGAACACTGTACAATCATATGAATATTTATTCAGAATTAAATCCTACTAAGGAAAAGCTATGAAAAGAAGGAAATTATGATGTATTCTTAGACAGGGAGGATAAAATATAAATGTATTCATAAACCTCTGTTAAGTGGCTTCTTTATTCTTTTTCTTTCACCCTTTTTTATTTTCTAATTTTCTCTTACTTTCTTATCTATTCACTATTTATTTTATTTTCTAAAATTTGTACTATTTTTATCTTATTAAAATATCTTTAATAAAAATTGTATGTATAAAACAGAATTATCCTACTGAATCAATATGATCTAATTTTAAGGAAAGGAAATCAAAAGTGACAAGGAATCAGTAAAAGGTATTACAATACCAATCAGAACAGAGACATATGATACTACTGTTTACAAAAAATGCTTTAAGAATGAGTACAGGTAGTCCTCAATTTACAACCACAATTAGGACCAGCACTGTTGCTATAAGACTATATTGCTAACTTGGATTTTATGATTTTACAAATCACTGCAGCTGTTATGTGAATCTGGCTGCCCCTATAGACTTTGCTTGTTTGAAGCCCCTGGAAAGGTTTCAAATGGTGATCATGTGACCTGAGGACATTGCTACCAACATAAATGTTGTTAGCACCTGTATTTTAGACCCAGATCCCTCCTGGCTTGTGAAAGCTTCCCAGGAAGTGACAGGCGGGTGGACTCTGGCAGTGATTAATGCTTCTCTACAGGAGGGGACGGTGCCCCAGCACTTTAAGGAGGCTGTGGTCCGCCCTTTTCTTAAGAAGCCATCGCTGGACTCCACCCGGTTGGATAATTTCCGACCTGTATCCAATTTTCCCTTTTTGGGGAAGGTTGTTGAGAAGGTGGTCGTGCAGCAGCTCCAGAGGTTTCTGGATGACCCCTGCCAGTCAGGATTCAGGCCTGGATTTGGGACAGAAACAGCATTGGTTGCACTTTTGGATGATCTCTAGAGGGAGCGGGATGGGGTAGTGCACCATCCTTGCTCTATTTGACCTCTTGGCGGCTTTTGATACCATTGATCATGGGATTCTCCTGGGACGGCTTCAGGGGATGGGAGCGGGAGGCCTTGTGCTGTCTTTGTTCGCTTCCTTCCTCTGCGGCTGCTCTCAGTCAGTGTTGATAGGAGGAGAGATATCCAACCCTCGCCCACTGCTTCACGGGATTCCACAGGGCTCGGTACTCTCTTCACTCCTATTCAACATTTATATGAAACCGCTGGGTGAGATCATCTGTCACCATGGACTGAGGTATCACTAATACGCTGATGATACCCAGCTGTATGTCCCGGCCTATGGTGAGTTAAGTGTTGCATTAAGTGTTGCTGTGTCCTCCCTCTCGCAATGCCTGGAAGCTGTTAGAGGCTGGATGGGGAGCTCTGCATGGGGCTGCCCTTGAAGAGCATCCGGAAGCTCCAGTTGGTGCAAAATGCAGCTGCCCGCATGGTTTTATGCAGACCACGGTGTGTGCATGTATCACCTCTCCTGAAGGAGCTGCATTGGCTGCCAATTTGCTTCCAGGTGCAATTCAAGGTGCTGGTTGTCACCTTTAAAGCCCTTGGGTCCGGGTTATCTGAGGAAACATCTCTTGCCAGTGACATCTACCCAACCCATGAGAGAGAGGAGGCAGGGAATGCTGTGGGTACCACCCCTGAGGGAGATACACCTGGTGGGAAGGGCCCACCCTAGAAGGGCCTTCTCTGTGGTGGCTCGATCTCTTTGGAACATCATTCCCCCAGAGATTAGAATGGCCCCCTCATTAATACTTCAGTGCCTTCCAAAAGGCACTGAAGACCTGGTTTTGCCAGCGAGCCTGGGGAACCCAGAGAGGGATGGAACCCATCAAATGGCTAGTATGACCCGCTATTGTCGGGGTGGGGTTTGGGAGTTGGTTTTTTGTTTTCCCAAATTTTGTTCTATTGTACTTTACTAATTTATTTGATTCTTTTTATTAGTTCTTATTGTTTTTATTTTTATTTTTTGTTTTAAATATGATTTTAAATATGAGTCACCATGGGCAAATAGGCAGCAATATCAAACAAACAAACAAACAAACAAATAAATAATGCTAGGTGCAAATTTTGAAAATTGATCAAATTGTCGAGGCCTCTGTGGCAGTCCCCAAATGCGAGGACTGGTCATAACTCATTTTTTTCAGGGCTATTGTAACTTCAAATGATTGTTAAAAGAAATGTTCAGGAGTAGCTGTAACAAAGTTGTTTGGATGCTAACCAAAACAAAACAAAGTATTATTTTTATTAAGATTTTTTTTTAAGTTTAATAAACTATTTTTTAAATTTGATTGCAGCTCTTAAGACTTACTTCAGCCCATTTAAGAATACAGGCCATGCAGAAGATGTGGTTGCAATTTTCAGGAAAGCCAACTTCCTGCTCTGCCAAACAATTTAGACAGATTGGGCAGCGATAATCTTCATCTGATAAAAACTCAGAAGAGTAAGAGCAATCTTCATTCTCCTCGCCTGTTATGAAATGCATATAAGTAGATTGTAATTACTGATGTACAGTTATAAAATACAAAATACGGAAAATAAAGAAAAAATTGAACTAAATTATGTTATTTTTAAACAGCTAATCTGAAATTTATTGTATAGTGCACACACACACACATACACAAACAAAAACAAGCCAGAACTTGATTTTTTTTAGATAATAGACCTTTACATGGAGGAGAAATTCCAGAAAATTTAAGGAAGCAACAATTATTTTAGTTAATATGTACCGTGTTTCTAAAATTAGGCACCAAATTTAGACATCCAAGAAATTTTTACTGAATCATTTCCTAGTGGCACATAGCCCTTTTCAATTGTTAATCTTTGATAATAGCAACAACTGTAATATTTTGGCAAGCAGGAAACTTCTCAACTAGAATCTGACTGAGAAAGTACCTCCAGCTCCTATCAACTTTGTCAAGTACTTGTAGGAAGTAAATCCAGAAGTTTCAGAAAGATGTTAATATCTATAAAATAATGTATATATTTGACCTAGAAATATAATCAAAAGAAATATAACTGAGTATTTTAGTCTCATTTCTTTTAGAAAATCAAATAATAAGTTAGCTACCTTTTGCAGCTTCATGTTTGTCATCATCTGCATTTTGAACAGATTGTTTTTTATTCTTCATTTCTGCTTGAGAAATGCAGAAACTACCTGTAAAATAGGGTCACCAAAGGTTAAATACTTCCCAATAAGAGGCTTAAATAGACCAAAATCATATATTAAATTATAATCAATGATAAAACCAACTTCAAATCATATTTGACATCATATGTCAGGGATGTCAAACACAAATTCATTGAGGGCCACATCAGAGTTGTGTTTGACCACTGGGAAGGGGGGGGCATAGTTGGGGTGGATGCGGCCAGCTCGACATCACTCATTTCAGGGGCATCTGTACTGGCCAAGTGCTAAGGCAGGACTTCCCCCAAATCCTCCCTCCCTCTCATTATGATCTCCCTTCCTTCCTTCCTTCCTTCCTTCCTTCCTTCCTTCCTTCCTTCCTTCCTTCCTTCCTTCCTTCCCCTCTTTCCTTATTTTTCCTTCCTTGCTCTCTTCCCATCGTTCCTTCTTTTTCTCTGTCTTTCCTCTTTCCCTTTCCTGACCCTTCTTGGATGCTCAAATGCAAAAGAGGAAATATTCCTCCCGCTGCCAGCGAAAACAGAGCTCAGGGAGCCATGTGCAGCCTCCAGGCCCAATTTTTGGCCACAACAGCTTCCTGCAGCCAGCCCCCCAACTCCGGCTGTTTAGACAGAGGGATGTAGTAGATTGAAACAGCCAAAAATGGAGCCCGGGAGGGCTGCACATGCCCCCCTCCCCAGCTCCGTTTCTGCTGGCAGAGGGCTGCAGGAGGCCAGCATGGTTGAAAATGGAGCCCGGGAAGACTGCGTGTGCCCCTCCAGCTCCATTTTCACTGGCAGAGGTACCATGCCCCAATCCTTTGCTGTTTCCAGGACAGCCCCATGGGCCAGATTTAAGCACTCTGTGGGCCTTGACTTTGACACCCCTGTCATATGTTGTACATATTTCTATATCAAACTATTGTATTTAATAATATAAAGAAATATTGTGTTTTAACACTGAGTAAGAAATATATGAATCACATTGTTCCTATATATTTAGGAATATGTATACACAAAGTCCATATAAATGTATAACTACCAAGGTATAACAATGCTCTAGATCAGGGGTCGCCAACCTTTTGGACTTCAGGGACCAGCAAACTCATAATTTTAGATCCCAGGGACCACTAACTGGTTCTGTGGGTGTGACTTGGTGGTCATGTGACTGGCTGGGCATGGTTTGTATGTAAATATTATAAATATTTAATAAAATTGCATTTTTTTATTAAAAAGAGAAACTTACCCCAAATCAGGCAGCAGGTTGAGTTGCTCACAGAATCACAGATTCATTTCAGAAATCTATCTATCTGCCATTGGTTAGCTCAGTCTGTCACATAAAATTTGCTTGCAAGCAAACTCATAAAATATGCAAGCAAGCAAACTCACAAAATTAACTCGACCACAACACACCATGCAGTAATATTGAATTTTTTTATGTAAAAAGAGCAAACTTTTACCCAAAATCAGGCAAAGCAGGCAGACTGAGTTGCCTCACAGAAATCACAGATTCATTCAGAGATCTATCTGCCATGGCTAGCTCAATCTAGTCACATAAAAATTGCTCACAAGCAAACTCATAAATATAACTCACAACACACCATTATGTAATATTTTTTATAAAAAAAAGAGCAACTTTTACCCAAAAATCAGGCAAAAAAGGTAGTATTGAGTCGCTCACAGAATCATTCAGTGATCTATCTATCTGCCATCAGCTACAGCTCAGCCTCTCAAATTTGCTTCGCATGAGTCTGCACTGAATTTCTTTGCAAGCAAAAACTTCAGTCCTAAGGGAGTTCGCTGTGCTTAAAAGCAGAGCCGAGATTCTAAAAAACTAGCTAGAGCAAGAAATCCAACCATGCCTGCTTCCTACTATACTCTAAATCTCCCGGCACAGCAGAACAGATGATGGTTGGAAAAAGGAAAAATAGAAATTTAGCAGGCAAGTTTACCAGGTAAGGAATGAGTGGGTGGGGAGGGTTTCTGCAGGCCACGTGGGTGGTTCAGCCTTGTGTTTCTGCGCAACCTGGATTAATTGCTTTGGGGGGGTTGCTCCGGGAATGAGATTTCTCTGCGGCCCACCAAAATTTTCTCACTGCCCACCAGTGGGCCATGGCCCACCGGGTTGGCGACCACTGCTCTAGATTCTCTCTTAAAGTTAACTTGCTAAGCAAATTATAGTCACATTATAAATTTCCTTTCAGTATAAATGCTATTATGCCACTTTTCACAAAATATAATGACTATTACATTTTATCCTTTTTATATGTAACTCAAGGCAGTGAGAATACTTAATACTGTTGCTTCCTATTTTCCTCACCTTGCGAGGTGGGTGGGCTAAGAGAGAGTGACTAGACCAAAGTCATCCATCTGGCTTTAATGCCTAAGAATGTCATTACTGTGCTGTTCTACAAAGAAAAATAAAATAGGAATGAATACAAAAATTTACAGGAGGTTACTTGTTAAATTTGAAAAACCTGGAAGAAGTTAGGTAGAAAGCATATTGAAAGGGTAGCATGGTGACAATGAACTTAAATTGGGAAATATCTTATCGCGGGGTGAGCAAGGCTTGCAGATCGGATACTTCAGCATGTCATTGAGAAATGTATAACTATGAAAAAAAATACTTTATTTATTTAGAACAGGGGTATCAATCTCAAGGCTCACGGGCCAAATCCGGCCCATGAGTTGGTGAATCTGACCTGGCCAACGGGGCCTCAATCTTCAATTGGTAATGTTCATCTGGGCCAGACCACAGCCAGCCTTAGAACCCTTTGTACAGAGGGTGGAGCTGGAGTCACGGTGGGAAGCTCTTGAAAGAACTGTCAATATTCCTTTTGGATCTAAACTGTCCCACAGGAACGGCGAGAGGAAGAGGAGCATCTTGTTGATCCCAGGGACATTGCAAAGTCCCTGGTTGATCAAGGAAAGCTTCTTGAATTGGCGGCAGAGGAAAGCAGCCATTAAGACTGCTGGAAAGCTGGGACAGCTCCAGAACAAAAGGGAAAGCACAAGGCAAGTGTGTTGGAACTGGGTGAGATTTTAAAAGATTTTTTTTTCCACTAAGGATTAAAGAGCACCCTAAAGGAAAAAAGAAAATCTAAGAAGATTGAAGACAAAAGAGAAAGCTAGCAGCGGGAAAGCATGTTTATACTGTCAGATCCAATTAAGGCTATTTTAGTTTGTATTTTAATAGAAATATTAATCTGTTCTTTTTTAACTGAACTGGATGAACAATTTGGAAAAGACAAAGTTTTAATTTTAATTCTGGATTATTTTCTCCTTTTTAATTTGCTATTTGGTAACCTGTAACTCTAAAAGTGAAACTTTTCTTTTTTTATATTTTGGAAACCTTTTTGGATGCAATATAACAAACTAAATGAAAACAAAGTAAAGCAATAGTGCCCCCTAGAGGTTACAGAAAAATTGGAAAGTTTTAAGAATTGTTTTTCTGAAAGCAAGCTGTTTAGACCCAAAAGGAAGATAAAGAGCAAAGTGCTGAAAGATTGTTGAAACAGGTGCTGTGCTGGCAATCTAAAAAGCTGGAGATAGAAAAAGAGGAGAAAGACTACAGTGACCTTATATTATGTTTTGACTTGGCTTTTGGGACATAATACGGTAGCTTGGAATTGCTTTGTGACTGCTATTTAAAATAATTGCTGGCTATTCTATTTTGTTTTATCTTTTACTGCTGGTATCTTTTGTGGGCCTTTTTACTATTTCAAATTTGTTTGCAGCAGCTTGCTCTCCCCACCCTTTGGCTAGCCTCCTATTTGGAACATTTCAGTTCTCCCTATTTTTATTTTTTATTACTGGACTATTAGAAGTGGATTATTTTTGGAACTCTTTTTTTATTTTTAGCTTGTTTTATTTTTGTCTCCTTGTGGATTTAATATATTTAATTCCTCTATTTTATTTTTATTTTATTTTTTGTTTTTTGATATGGAAAGCTTGTTTCTTTTACAATTGGATTAAGGTAGAGAAGAACCTGAAGAAAGCAGAATTTGGATTAATTGGCAGATATTCTTTGTTTGGGATTATAATTAATTTGAGATGAGGAAGACAGCTGCAACAGTATCTTCGATCCCTACTTCCTCTTCCTTAAGCTCAGCTAGTCAGCAATCAATACATCCCATGCTACAGCAGGAAAAGGAAAAAGAGAAAGAGAAAGAAAGAGAAAAAGGAGTTTCCAATGCAGGAGTTAAGACAATGATGCAAGCAATACAAGCACAAGGGAAACATGTTGAAGAGAAAGTGGAAAACATACAACAGATGATGAAGAATGAAGAAAGAATACTTACTAAAAAGGCAGTTAAAACACAAACTCTACAAAGCTCAAGAGATCAACCACTGAAATATAAAGATAAGACTGTGGCCCGAAAACAAGTACCAAGGAAAGTGAGGGAAATAAGAAGAGAGTATCAATTCTTAACAAAAATTTTAATTAAGAAGGGTGTGAATTATAGATGGCTGTTTCCTGAAGGTCTTGTGTTCACCTAGCAGGAGCAAAGACATAGAATAGATTCAATAGAAAGGGGGAAGAGCTGGCGTCATGACGATACTGCATGCAATCTTGGAGGTCTGAGATTGCAGCTGATATCTTTGACCCTGGTCGGTCCAAACAGACCTAAACCGTCCCGAAGAGACGGTGATAATGAAGGGTGCATCTTGTAGATCCCAGGGATATCGCAAAGTCCCTGGTTGATCAAGGAGAAGCCCTTTTGCCAGCGGCAGAGAGGCAGCTTCAAATGCTGCTGAAGTTGGGACAGCTCTGAACGGAAGAGGTTGAAAGAGAAAGTGTCGGTTTGGTGAGAACTGTTCTTTTATTACTCTAAGACTTAAAAGGACTTCAAAGGACACCCTAAGGGGAAAAA
>BHFT01000517.1:0-28734 GCA_004320025.1 Laticauda laticaudata
CGTCCGCTGTGTCCTTTTTGCATACGTTTTGCATCCGTCGGCCAGTGTGACCTAGCCTTTAGACAATGACAACATCTGGTAATTATGGGGTTCATACTTAACACTATATATTCTAATCTCACTTGCAGTGAATCTTTCAGAGGTAACCTTTATTATTCCTTTCAGATCTCCTTGGTATTATCTGTTCCTGTGTTTCTGTACTTTTGCTTTTTATCACAGGTCTATCCTCTTCTATATCTACCTCTGACTCATTCTCTTGTCTCCTTTATCGAGCTGCCTTCCATAAAACTAGTGCTGTGCATTGGCGTGAACGCCTCATGATTAGCATGCACTCTATTCCAATTGTTCTGCTCCACAAAGCTAGTAGATCTTGAAATTAATATCTTTCTGGTTCCTTCTGTAAACCTATACTCTTTGGATCCTGGCTCATACCCAACAAACCTAATCTTCCTGGCCATTTTTTCTCCTTTTCTCCTAGTGCCTATTGGAATATGCACCCAGGCATAACTGCCAAATGTCCTTAGATGAGCCAAGGAGGGTTTCCTTTATCACCACACGCCATATCCTGTTAATTATATAATTTTCTGTCTTCATGGCTTCCCCCAGTATATTTTACTCATGCCTGCATCAACAAGTGATGAGTCCTTCATTGTCTGTAATACACTATTCCTTCTTTAACCACTCCTTTTTCAGCCGGCGAATATGGATTCGTTCGTCTATGCATTATGCCTAAACTGCTTAACCATCTTTGGAACTTATCAGACATAAACTCTGTTCCCCTGTTTGTTTGTAGCTGGCATACTTTATAACCATACCGTTGCTCTACAAGTGTTACCTATGGCCTGAACTGTTGCAATACTTCTGTCTTGCTTATCAGCAGATAACCAAACCCATATCTACTGTAGTTATCTACTATGACTAAGGTGTACCTAGCTCATCCTAAAGAAGGTGCCATAGGGCCAAGCAAATCAGCATGCACTAATTGTAATACTCTGTTTTCCTTGAGCTATTTTACTTACAGGATACACCCTGGACTTTGACTCCTTACAAACAACTCAATCTAAATACACACTGCATTTCTCTTCTCCTAAGTCCCTCAGCTAGGCCTGGCATCTTCTGCAATATGTCAAAACTTGCATGCCCCAATCGCCTATGCAACAAATGTACACTATTGTCATGTGTGGGAGCATTCGTAAGTACATGTGCACAACCAGGGATGGGATTCAAATTTCTTAACAACCAGTCCTGTGAGCGTAGCCTAATTTCGAGTATGGCTTGGTGGTCATGTGACTGGGTGGGCGTGGCTTATATGTAAATATTGTAAATATTTATGTAAACATTGAATTTTTTGTTAAAAAAGAGCAACTTTTACCCAAAACCAGGCAAAGCAGGCAGGCAGATTGAGTTGTTCACAGAATCACAGATTCACNTCACAACACACCATATATTGATTTTTTTATTTTAAAAAAGCAACTTTTATCCAAAATCAGGCAAATCAAGCAGGCAGATTGAGTTGCTCACAGATTCACTCAGAGATCTACCTTTCTGCAATCTGCTTCCTGAGTCTGCACTGAAAAATAGAAGCTTCAGTCCTAAGGAAGGTTCAGCTCTGCTTTTAGATTAGCTAGAAAGCAGGATTCTAGCTAATCTAAATCTTCTGGCACAGATGATAGTTGGAACAGTTGATGGTCGGGGGAAAAAAAAGGAAAATAGCAACTTACCAAAAATTAGGCAAAGGCAAAAGGCAGGCAAGTTGGATGGCACACAAGCCAGGTAAGGAGTGGGCGGGGAGGTGAGGGGCCAGCCAGTGGCGCAATTTGCCAGTTCTCCTAACTGCACAGAATCATAACAACCGGTTCTATAGAACTGGTCCGACCAAGTAGAATCCCACACCTGTGCACAACTATTTTCCTGTCTTCCTAGAATGTACAGGCCATCCTTAACATGTCCTCGTGCACGTATCCTTCCACTTTTCCTCATGGAGTACTGCCCTCCTGCAAATAGTATTTCATAACCCTGTCTGTCTAACCTGGATATACTCAATAGATTATGATCTAATGCAGGTACATATAGGACATTGTATAATGATTCTCCTATCTCTGGTCCATAAACGTTACTTTCCCCTTTTACAGCAGCTCTTTGACCATTGGCCAGGCTAAGCCATGTTTGCACTGCTGGTTTCAAACCAGAAAATGCTTGTGGATTGTTTGCGATATGCTGGCTCGCACCACTGTCCAACCAAGTATTCCTGGTGTTTTCAGTCATTGATGCTGCTAGGGAAAACAATTCTGGAGAACTGTTCCACATGTGTTGAGTAATCCAGCACCCTTATCTTGCTGCTCCTGTTTCTCCTCTCAGGGCAGCGTCTCTGGAGATGCTCAGTAGAATCACATATGTAACATCTCTTCACTATGTTAACTGTCTCAGCTGCTCTGCCAGTATACTGGACTGTTGTAGATGCTGGTCTGTGCTGAGCATTCTCTCCTCCCTTTCCTGGTCGCCTCTCCAGCTGTTTCATGGTCTGTGCTGAGCATTCTCTCCTCCCTTTCCTGGTCGCCTCTCCAGCTCTTGCATAGACTCTAGGCTTGTCACAAGAAGGTCCCATGAACTGTTCAATGAACTGAGCACTACATACCCTTGTGTGCCTCAGTAAATTCATTCCTCTTTCTTCTAACTCAAGAAATGTCCTTCTCATATTCTGCAGATATGTGGACATACTCTCCCCTGGCTTTAGCTGTGCTTTATACTTGTCAGCAACACTTTACTTCCTGCAGTTTCTCTCACACACACACTGCACAATGCCTCCCAGCATTCTTTCGCAGACTGGAGATACCTCATGTGGAAAAAATATTTAAAATATGATATTCAAGCTGTTATAATGAGGAATCAGGAGAGGTCAAGGAAGATGAAAGAAACTTTCATATTCTGATAAGAAGTTCCTCAGGTGTTTGTGTGTGTGTGTGTGTTTTGAGAGCAAGAGAGAGACAGAGAGAGACAAGGACTTGGCTCAGCATCTGGCAGCTTCATCAGGATGCCAGGTTGTCCCTTCTAGAGTCCAAAGAAGCTTGATTAAAAATGAGCTGCTCTATTCTACAAATAACTTCACTTTCTTTATTATTACTATTATTATTATTATTACAAACCAAGTCACTGAAATGCCATCCTCTTAACAAAACCCTCTCTTGAGTCTTTGAAATCAAAATTATTTGCCAGGCTACGTTGAAAAATAATACAATTAAATTAAGTACAATTAAAATCACAAACAATTGTGGGAGTCGGTAGTGGCAATGAAAGTGTCGGTTTTAATTTTTAATACAATAAATATTTATATAGTCCATATAAACACTCTTCTGAGACCCTCTATAATTTTTAAAAATGGGAAGAATGTTTTCCTCCTGAATGAAAAAAAAATAAAGAAGCACTGCAATAAAAAATAATGTGAGCCTTTAGGCTGTGGTAGAGAAAATTACAATTTGCCCATCCTTGTCATGCAACAAATAAATAGCGACTTCTACTTTAATGCAAAACTCATAGTCATCTGTAGTTTTCACCAACAGTGTTCTAAACTTCACAGTGGCACTATTATAGAACACACAGTGGCACTATTGTAGCATTACATATCCAAAAGGCTTTTTTATTGCCAGAGTTAAAAATTAGGCCCTCTAAGTACACTCCAACAACCAACAGCTAGAATTATTAGTCTTGCTATTTGAGGATAGGGGTCCAGAACACCTAGCAAAGTCCAGGTTTTTGCATATGACAACAACTATAAAACATCAATGAACTGCATAATACAAATACGGCTTTAAATGAAGAAATTAGATATTTTCATATATGCAAGATCATGTGCTATTTAACAATAATCAATTATTCTGTTAAGTAGGATGTGAAATGTAGATAGGTAGGAGGATGTAGTTTAGGGGTGTCAAATTGGTGGCCCACAGGCTGGATACATCTTGCCAGCCTTACCCAACTCCACAAAGGGGAAAAACATTGTGATACTGTACATCACATGATAGCAATGTGATGCCACGAGTTTGACACTCGTGATATAGTTCATTGTGAAGAATGATCAATTAATGCTACCAGAATCCATTTGATTTTTAGCGGTGCCCAAGAAAGTGTATAGTTTAGTGTATAGTACTACAGTGTATAGTTAGCTAAATTCCAGTAATCCTGTGGTAGGAAGGATCATAAATCATATGATTTTCTTAATCTGTTCTTGGCAGGTTATGTGCAAACCCATCTATCACAGTTTATAAACTTGGCATAATGGCTTGGTAAGATATATGAATACAATTGCTATGAATACATGTGCGTGTCCATACACACAGGCATGTATTGGCACAGGAGAGAGAATGAAAAGTAAAAAGCAGCTTCATGATGTGAAAGTTTGGAGAGAAATAAACCAAGGATCCTGATTCTTATTTAGCACCAAACAAAATATAGTAATGCAGAAGACCATCAGATGCAGCCAAGAACTAAAGATTTCAGAATTATTTGGCTGACATCTACTGCTGGCATCCAGAGTTCAGTGGTCCAGACCTGACAGACTTCTCTCTTTATTATTCCCAGCCCCTTTCCCCGCTGACTAGATGCATATGTAATCTTCCATATCCAGGACAATTTTGTATGTATTTTGTAAACTGCAGTCTAAGATCATTTATGGCAAACAGTAATTAAGGATGTCAAAATTCTACAAAATGGACATAAATAATTACTGTTCTAGAAAAACAGTATGGTACTTCTTTAATCCATCAGCCTTTGTTAAATATTTAGCAAAGGTATTATCTTCAGAGCACACTAGAGTAGTAGAAAATTTGAATTTGAATACAATTTGAATACATTAAAATTGTTGTGCTTCTTTTCAGCAAAAGGACAAAGGAACTGATTATGGACAGAACATGACATTTGTTACCATCTGTATTCTACTTTCAGAGAGCCATAGGGGACATAATGCACATTATTGCTCTATGAACATATAGTAGTATCATCTTGACCCTTTTGGCTCCTTGCAGATATCTCTACTACTGTATCTCAGTGAATTGGACCTGATATTTTTAAAAGATATTGAGCACAGATGGATGTGTTCACCATTTTTTGTAAAAGGACTACAGCACATGGGACAGCAATAAGCCAGTTTACAGTGTTTAAGACCATTAGCTCCTCTTTGAATTTCCAACAGAAGTTCATGAAATAGATTGCAATTTAACTTATGGGAGTTTAAAAAAACCAATAAACAGAGTATGTATCAATCCAGAGTTTCATTTTCAGTCAACTTTATAAAGCTAGAGGTTAACTTATGTTTTCAAGCAGATTTAATTAGGCATATTCCCATAAATTTCTAAATTAGGATTAAGGGCAGGCAGCTGGCAACCTTGGCAAACTGTTGTGGGGAGCAGTTTGATATTTCCCATTCCTCCTAGCTAACCAATATTTATTCAGTTAAACACAAAAATACCAGGGCAGATCTGAGTCATAATCCCCACATGCAGTTTAGGGAAATGTATCTTCCCAGTCCCATTGTTCTTAAAACAAACCACCCCATATAATTATAATTATAAATATAAATATAAATATAAAAAGCAGCAGAGATGCTGCTGCAAAAACTGTGTGGCCAATTTCTGTGCCCCGTTTTATTTTCCAGGAGAACCACTAGCAGTTTCCCCACAAGATGATAGTTAGTGGGCTTCCCCAATGTGTATAGCCATGACTAGAATAAGTAAACTGAAAATAAATTACAATTATAGAATTTGCTTAAAATTAAACTCACACAAATCAATATGATAAAGCCAACAAATCAACAATAACTTTTCTTTAACTATTTAGATAACTTTCACCCCTGCTTTTGTAATGCTTAAATTTGACCAGCATTTTATTTGAGGGCTACCCTTACTGGTTAGAAGCTACAGACAAATTTATTGAGCTTATTGGCCAATTCACAAAATATGAAGTTTTTGTTTTAATGATCTGTGGATTTCTTCCTTCTAAAATAGGTGGTATTCTGTAGCATTCGCAATGGACTAAAGCTGAAGTCTTCACTCTGGTCCGTGTTTCTAGCGGAAACACGGACCGTTCCTATTGGCTGATGCCGTTTGACAGCCGGCTATAAAAGGGAGCTGTCAAACGGCATCAGCTGTTGTGAGAGGAGGCTGATACAAGAACGGGAGCATCAAGCTAGTTGATCCGCGCAGACTGGCTGCCTTGTATAGCGTGGCAGGCCACGGGCAACACCTATTATTGTTTCAAAAAGTAAAAAAGAACTGAAGTTCCACTCCGTGTTTACCTTCAGGATTAATTGTCGCACGGCGGGAGAGTAGTGAGAAATCTGCCTGGAATTACAAAGACATCATATGAACAAGATCAAGTCAAGCAAATCAAGTGCCGATATACGCAGCTCCTAGTTATCGCAGGCACCATTCCACATTCTGTTTTGAGCCAGGAAACCGATGTTAGCTAAATATTAGCACATGTCAGCAGGCCGCTACGCACAGTTTCCCTGTTGATGACACAGCCACGGAGCTAGCAAACTATTGTTATCCACGGGGGCGTTTAACATGTAAGGACCCTCCAATTTGGCAATAGAGTGTAGCGGCCCAGGGATTTTCGCAATCCTTAATGGAAGGCTATCTCCAGGGAATTACCGAGTGTAGTTTTCCGTATTTTGATGATGTATATATAAGATCATGGCCCTTTGACAAGCCTCAACTACTACACAAAAGAGTCACAGAGGAGTCCTTGCGATACATATTGCAGACAGCAATGGCCCTAAGCTGAAAGAAGACAGTTTTTGGGAGATACAAAATTGACCATCTCTGAAGTATTACACAATTTCGAATCCAAAAGTAAGGGTTATTCACAATGCGAGATCCACGACCAACTAACAAGATCTGTAGACTACCAAGCTTCTTTAGGACCTATCTATCTTAAACTTTATGGGCTCATGGTCTGCCTGCATAAAGCTTCTCACGTTGCAGCGGCCATCTGCACAAGGCTCTTAGAATAAGAACAATCCCCCTGGCACTGGGTACCGATAGGGAAGACCATTTGCCTATCCATGCTGTGCGAAATCGATTACTTTACAACAATGCTGTCGCGACTGATAGGCAAATTTAATGACAAGTTTCCTTTATTGTTTTAGCTGGCAGGATGCCTTCTGCTTTTGGCAATAGGTGCTGTTGATAAGTCATAGGCTGCCTAAAGCGGTTTCTGAAAGCAACGCCATTGCCTTTTTCCTCTGCAGAAAACTTAATCTCCCCACGTGACGAGCGCAATCTAGACAGAGCGGCAAATTGACAAGGAGAAGCTGTTGACTGGGCAGTTGCTTCTGGTCAAAATTCCATGAGTTTCTATTAAATTAGGACAGCTGATTTTCGAGCTGATACACTGCATTCACAAGCCATGCGTGTAGGCCTTCTGTCCTGGCAAAAAACAAACCCTCAAGATTGTCTCAGAATAGACCAGGTTGACTTTATTTCTGGCTGCACTATTTCCTAATACAACTTGTTCATTACGCGCGTCTGGCAAGAAGTCTTATGCCATGGCTCGACGGGCTCTCAGGATCGCTTGTCCTCCTGTTCCATGTTCCTTGAGTGGAGGATCTGCGCACGTAACAACACGACTGGTTTATTAACGACGATCACTAGTGATCTCGAAACTCCCCATACTGCACCTTGAATATCGCTGGCGTACACAGTCTTCCAGAGAGACAAGGTAAAGTTGCCCAGAGTTATGCCTTGACTGGGGTAGGGAAGGGGGTGAGCCAAGCAATTCACCTATAGCCCACTGAGATATCCCTACACCTTATTCAAAAGTCGCACAGCAGGAGACTCATCTTCTTTGCAACGGCTGGTTTTTACTCTAGGAGAACATAAGGGCAGTTATCCTATTCTAAAATATGCAAGAACTCAGTTTTAAAGGTCCTGCATGAGGGCCAGCCGTAGGACATTGTCAGAAATGAAGGAGCCTCGGCTGCACGAGGTTATTGTATGCTGTGGCCGAGGCAATGGATGCATCAGATTACTAGTTGGGTGAAATGATTGTCAGTCCATGGCAGGCTACGCAGACGCATGCATCTACCACATCACAATCCAGGGCAGGTGGGAAGATCCTGGGACCCCATTGGTTCCGTGTACACATTGATCTTGGCTGGCCCTGTTGTCTATGGGCGCGACGATATCTATTGGTAATGGTTGATGAGTCTTATGTTCTAGAATTAGGGTGAGAAACTGACATTTAAAGTGACCCACTACAGACTTCAGAAGCTGTGCAACTAAGTCGCTCTGGCTCAAGGATTTTTTACGCATAACCCATGGCCTCCCTGACACCATTGTGTCTGATAAACAGCCGCCCAGTTTTACTGTCTTGTGACGTTTAGAAGGTTTTTCCTAGCCAACGCTAGGTATATGAAGGCATGCCCTCTACAGCTCCAGTTTCATCGACTGCAGTAACATGGCGCTGGTCTATGAAAGGGACATTAGGTCAGTTTAAGGAAGCCCTGGCTAAGGTTTGGGCCATATAGATGGTCTATTCTTCTTATGGTCTTCACTAAGTGATCTCCTAACCCAGCACACACCCCTGATGCCAACCACTAAATGAAGTGCTCCAACTGAACTATCTGCATTGCGTAGACGCCGATGAGGACGCAATAAGCCGAGATAAGACTCCCCATCCGTATTAATTGCGCGACGCAGTATCACATCCGCCAGGGTGCAAACAAGCCACGATAGGCTAAGGAGAGTACACTGAGAAGTGACGCAGGGTCTAATGACCCAGAAACTATGACAGGGACAGAACACCTTTATGGATGCCAAGGGCAATTGTGGCAGTAACTGGTCCTAGAGTCTTACACAGGTGTCCTATGCAAAGACGAGGCGACATGCTGGGCATCGCGCACATCAACCTAGCTTAGAAGACGTTGAGTACGTTTTTGCAGATGGCCCTGCCAAGATGTCCGCTGCTAATAGTAAAAAATGACTGGCGCACCACAGAAAGCTTCCGATCGCGGCCCGACAAGAAATGCATGCGTACCTGATCTTGCCCATTGGTCTCGGTCCTGAGATGCCTAAAGCCGAGACCGACAGCTTCATCAGTGCCGTAGAGAGTCTGGCCACAGAAAGACAGAGAAGGATCTACCTTCCCTGCAGCAACTTTGTTGCGACTCAGAAGATCTGGCTGCTGCGCAAGCGTGCTGAACTATCTTAAAAAGAACTACCGCATTGCTCCGGTGCTGGGGGAGAACAGGAACTGTAGCGTTTGCAATAGACTAAACCGAAATGCTTCAACAATCCGGTCCGTGTTTCCAGCAGGAACACGGACCGTTCATATTGGCTGATGCCGTTTGAACAGCCGGCTATAAAAAGGGAGCTGTCAAATGGAATCAGCTGTTGTTCGGCCAGCTGGGCTGCCTTGTTAGCGTGGCAGCCGCAAACAACCGCGCTTATATTGGTTTCGAATAAAGTAATCAAGCTGAAGTTCGCATCCACGTGTTGCTTGCCTCCGTGTTTGCCTCAGGTTATTCCGCCGCTCTACAACATATTCAGCTTGCCTGGCTGATATCTGACATATCAAAACAATGGCTGCAATCCAGAATTCAGGAGGTCTTATGCCTTCATTTAAAAGCAACAACATTTTTCTTTAAAGAAAAAGATTTGTTAAATTATCATTCCTATTTCCAACAATAGTATTTACACAATGAAGTTAACTTTGCTTTCTGTAATAAGGAAAACAAATTTAATTATTCTCAGTTGGTACATTTTTATGAAACATATTCCCAGGAGGATTGACACTAATTGTGTCTCCTTACTGCTACTTTGTACATTATTCCTTTAACAGACAATTTGATGATATGCCAAAAACATACAGTATCATTAAATTACCCCAAATACATGTATTATTACAAATAAAAGTATTTCTCCATATTGTTTACATCAGAAGATAATCTACTTTTTCTACTACATATAAATTATCACTAGGAATGAGAAAATATATGGATTACACAGACTTTTGGAGGAAGAATACCAAATTCTCATGCATTAACAATCAACCCTTAAAATAATTACGTTTTGTTAAACATAATTTATTGAAGCAGTTCATCAATAAGTAAAATGTTGTGTTTTTGAAACAAATATACTGTTCTACACAGAACTATAAGACCATCCAGGTGAAGGCTGCTTCTTAACATACTTTCTTTAGGCACAAAAGTATCATGAAGAAACAATGGAAAAAGATGTAAGGATGAGCACTGAGGGCTAAAAATTTAGGTGTTAATGGTGGATTCGAGACAAGGCTGGCCAAGAAGAATGATAAGGTACAAAACATTTCATGCATTACAGCAAACATGCTTAGCACTTGATATGAGGAATTGTAACACTTCTTGACAAGGACATGTGGGAAAAGTAGGAGTGTCCCTAATATTTGATAAGAGTACTCAAGAAATGATATACATGTGCTGCCTTGCAAACAAGACCATGGTTTAGAAAAAAAAATAAAAAAATTGATACATACCAAATTAAGCAGATTTCCCCACATTTATGCAGAGAATCTAGAAATTCAAAAAGAATTGCTGAGATTATATGGAGGGGGGGGAGAGAGACTACAAAGCAGCATTCAAATTGCTTCATGCTCATTTGCTGCTGCATTTTATTCTTTTTAATCATACAGACATCTGTTTTTAAAAGGCTAGCGCATTTATTTTTTGTTTCAGATAGAATATATTGTTGGAAGAAAAATCTGATCTGTTTCCAATCTGGGAGAAAGGTGCTGGAAATGAAATGGAGGATGATTGGAAAGAAGGACTCTGTTTATTGATGAGAAAAACCAACACCAGCATGCAGTTCTTTTCTTTCATTCATCTCCTTCTTTGCTCTTTCTTTTCCCTTCCTTCCTTCCTTCCTCCTTCCTTCTTCCTTCCTTCCTTCCTTCCTTCCCCTTTGTCTCTAATCCTCTCCTCCACACAGCACCAAGCCTCTTCCATCGTGTCCACACAACCACACACAACCTGGTTTGGGAAGAACCTTGATTCCGTGAGCTTCCAGAGCAGCCGAATGGCTTTGGAGACAAAGCCCAAAGCAGCAGCCCTGGAAAATCCATCCACCCCTCCTTTCGTAGCACCATGGCGGGGGGAGGGGGGTGGCACTGAGGGGGGTGGTTTGGCAGGAAAGTAGCCCTAGGAGCTCCTTATGCTCCATTTTGGAGGCAGCCTCCTGCCACCCCTCTCAGCCCCAGTGCAGCAGAAGAAGCAAATTTGGCTGTGACCATGCTCTGGCCCCCGCTTGCCCATTGCCGCATCACCCCTGGGGTTCGCTTTGCTCCATCCATCCGCAACACTGCCCCCGGAGCTCTCCGCCCCTCCATTTCGGGCATCTCCCACCACTCTCAAGTCCCCAGTGCAGCAGAAAGCCCCAAAGGCCCTGTGGCATGCCCTCTGGCCGCTGCCATAGCCCATTCTCACCCTGAAGGGTTACCTGCTCGTCCATACTCGCCGCCCCAGAACTGACCCAGAAACCAGCGCCCCACCTTGGCCTTCTCCACCTGGCCGCAGGGCTTTCCTTGACATTGCAAGCGAGGCCTTGAGCTGTTGGGGTGAGTGGAACCACAGTGCAAGGGGCTCCAGTGGCAGCGAGGTGCCCCAAGGGAATAACTAAGAATTGGAAAACATAAAAGGCTGTGGGCTGTGGCGGGAAGAACTAGGCCAAAACCCTGGCCAGCTTGGATGGTGAAGATGCAAAGCGAGGCAGCCAAAGTTTGCTCTCGCATCAAGAAAGCCTTCTGATTCTTTCTGCCAGAGATGTAGAAGCATTTCTTCAATCTCTATCTATTACCTTGGCAACTCCGCCACATGTGGGAACCCCCCAGAACTGCGGTTTCTCTCGCTCCAAACAGCAGCCTCCTGCTTTTGTGTCAAGAAGCCCAGCAGGAGCGCCCAGGACAGAGTTGCAAGGTGGGAGAGGCCTGAAGGCCCTTGGGGGTAGTTGGGTTGGAAAGGCCTCACAACGGCCCCGGCAATGGTTTTTGGAGGGCCCAGTAAAGGCCCCCTAGGGGGAGCAGGGGGAGACCCAGCAAGGCCCCAGGGATGGTGGGGGGAGAACCAGCAGGGTCCTGGGTGGTGGGGGAGGGGCTAACATGACTTTCAGACTTACCTGTGAGCAGGCAGATCAGGGCTTCTCAGTTGGGGTGCAGGCACCACGTGGGGAAGGCAGGTTAAAGGCAAGCCACGAGGATCTAACATGCTGCATAAAAGGAGAGGAGTTGACTGGGCAGGATGTGCAGGTGAGCATCAGGTGGGTGGGGCAAGTGAGTGAGTGGCAACTGGATGACTGGGTTGGGGGCATGGGCTGCCAGAAGTTTCTACTGGTTTGGCAACCCACACCAAATCACCACTACCGGTTCTCCCGAACCAGTGCGAACCAGTTGAATGTCATGGCTGTTCTTAATGGGCCCAAAATATCCATCTCTAAAGAGTTCAGGCATCTCCTGAATGTTGTTGGGGCTGTTTTCTGTCTTTATTAATATTTTTCTCCATTTCTTCTTTGGGGAAATGTAACATTCTGCCTCTTTTAATATTCCCCAAAATATTTCATTCTTGCAGGGTGAGTGTTTGGCCTTCCTACAATATTAAATTAACTAGACAAAACAATTCTTCTCCTTTTAACCAAGAACAGGGCAGGGAAGTAACTATACTGAATAGTATTGAAACCTCTCTAAAGTTTGGTGGAAATAATAGTTATGGTGAACTGAATAATAATGGAGCTCTAAGTATTGTTTAAAAATATGCTAATGCAAATTGCTCCAGTTTGCTTGAGCTTGGATTCAAGCTGAATGATCATTCATTTTCTTTCACTTCTTCACATTTTAAAGCTATTACAAAGGAATGAACCTGCTTCATTTTAATTTTTTCCAACACAATCCAGCCTTTCAGAACATGGAGACTAGATATATTGATACAGTAACTGCCAAATTACAGACATGACAAAAGAGGTCATTTGATCACTATGACTGCAGTCTAAATCCATTTCCTCCAATCTGGCAATCATTACTTCTGGAGGTTGCCAGATTAGAAGAGTTTGTTCCAAATGCAAAGCAATGATGACTCTGGAAAATCTAGAAAACTCTTACATCAGTATTTCTCAATCTCAGCAATTTTAAGAGGTATGGACTTCAAGACCCAGAATTTCCAGCCCGCATTAAATCACCCTCCTAATCTATAGGCATTCATGTCTTTATTTTATTATGGTTTCACATTATCATTTAAAATATTTTGGTGGTTTACCATAATTCTGAAATTTAACAGTTATACATACCTTTTTTATGGTTTAGTACAGGCCTGAGTCACAATGGAGCCTGCCCATGATGGTCATAACTCAGAAATATTGTAAAATGAGATGTTTTTGCTGGTACTTTATTAAGGCCTTTTTAAAAAGCTTTTTACATTGCTTGGGGTGTATTTTTGGGGTATACTTCCAAGAGGCAGGATGCAAGCTTGGCACTGATTTTTACTGCCTTCCTGGGGGGCATGTGACCTTTCCTGAAATCTGGATGATTTCCTTAGGATATCTTGTGAGGTAAATGAGACCAGCTGCTATCTTTAAGTGATGCAAATGGATCTAAGGATTGCTTTTCCTGGGTGTGAAAGGGTGCTTTGTCAGTTCACTGAGCACAGGAGTCTCTTGTCTATGGGGATTCTTCAGTCAACCAGGTCATGGCTGTCCCAAAGATGATTTTTTCAAGAGGTAACTGGACTTTCTTGGTTTCCAGAAAGTCCAGTTGTCTCTTGAAAAAACACCTTTGGGATAGTAGTCTCTTGCATTGCTTCGGAGTGGCCAAGACACATGATTACTCATTGATAGTAAGATTTAAAAAAGGAGGTAGGAATGTGGATCCTCTGATTCATTTTAGTTCTCTCTCATGATAATAAGGTTTTGTAATTTTGGAAGAAATGTCCATCTGGGTTCAGTTCCAAGTGGGAAGAGACACTGGAAACATGGAGAGTGCTTGGAAGGATGGTTTAATGATGGACAGGACCACATGGTTCTGATGTCCTGGGAAAAAAGAGATTACATGGTTGAGAGAAGGAGAGAGATTTATTCCCTCTGTTGGGCTTTGAACTTGCTTCCTGTTCCTGTGGCAAGAAATGTATCCTGATTGGTTGTCAGACTCCCATGGGGCCATACAGGGGTAACTTTGTAGGTCGTCTTGAGTCCCAGGCTTGGTTGAAACTTGCTGGGTGATGTAATGAAGGGGCTTTGGGTAATTCCTATTATGGCTTAATGGCTTTGTCCTGGTTTGGATCTGAGTGAGGGCTAATGCTATCATTCTGGAGCTAAATGCCTTTTGTCTTGTAGATAAGCTGACACCAAAATATCTGCTGGGGCCAAGTTTCTGTGTCCCTTTAGATTTTCATTTCTCTTTTAGGGGTAATATTCTGCCTTTTTAATATTTCCTGGAATATTTTATTTTTTTAGGGGAAGGGTGGGTTTTTACAGTAACATAGCACCAGGCTTGAAGTTAATTTAGATATCTGTGGCACGTACTGATTTTACTGTAATCCTAACAAGCCTGGAGGCTTGGATCCCCTATATACTTTGATAATTTGTCTCTTTAGCTTGGCATTTTGTAGCCCAAGTGTACCCACCCAGTTTTTTGGAAAGTTTAAATGAACTCTCTGCTAAAGGGTTTCACTTTATGAGCAAAAGTTGGCTGCTGATAGTTATCGTTGCATTTTAACTATTTTAATTCCTTAAGGTGCTCTGGCAATTCTCTGAACATAGCTACTGTGAGGCTTCTTGTCAGAGTGCAGTGTGACGGCTATTGTGAGACAATTCAAGAGCAAAGCATAGGACACAGAGGCTTTGCCTTTTAACAGTTGTTTATATATAATACTGCTATATACACACATACATACACATGTTAAGCAAATACCAGGCAATCAATCAATCTTCAACTCTACACTGAGAACCACAATAAAGATAGAACAGGAGGAGAGAGAGATGCCCTCTCATGGCCTCCTTTTAAGACAGCTTCTTCAAATGGCAGTACCCTGTTGACTCATCTTCGGTTTTCATCTTGGCTAACACTGGTCAGCTATTAAATCTTAATTACCTAAACACTCCTCTCATTTAAAGATGAACAGTTGATAATCCAAATGCTTTAACATATTCCTGGTGTTTGTCCACAAGTGCAGGTTTTGTTAATATATCAGCTTTATTACAGTCAGTAGAACAATGTTGTAATATCATGGGAGGAAAAACCTGATGCACGTCCATAGATTCCATCACCATCCATCGCATCCTTCCATTTTTCTTGTTCTAGCTTAGGCAATGGCAACATCCCCTGGTAATTATGCGGTTCATACCTAACACCATATGTTCTAACCTCACTTGCATATTATATGTAATAATACCTTTATTATTCCTTTCACATCTCCTTGGTATTATCTGTTCCTGTGTTTCTGTGCTTTTGCTTTTTATCACAGGTCTATCCTCTTCTATATCTACCTCTGACTTGTTCTCTTTTCTCTCCTTTGGATAATTGGACATACAAAATAGAATAAACAAAAATAAATATGAGCAAAATATACAGAGAAGCAGTGCTGGAACTACAAGCCACAATAGACATGATGAGCAGAAGATTTGAGGACATTTTGAATAAAATACAGAGCATGACAGAAAATCCAGAAACGGAGATGCAAATTACAGAAGAAAAACAAGAGACACAGAAGTAGGACGAGCTAAATAAATAAAATGAAAGGATAAAAAGCAAATAAAACCTAAAATGTTAATGATTGATGCAATAAATCAAGGGTATTCTACTCTAAGGGGAAAGCAACAGGAAGGGGAATTTCAGTGAGAATATTTTGAGAGGATAAGGGTAAAATTAGACAACTGGAAAAAGATAGTGGAATATAATAGAGAAAGGAGGAATGACTAAGAGGTAGGGTCAAAAAAATGACAGAAAATGGAAGACAAGCTAGGAAGAGATTAATGAAGGCTTTAATGAGAGTAAGAGACGATGGTTGACGAGGGGAAAGATAAGGATTCCAAATGAATGGGTGTACTACAATTTAAGATATATATATATATACGTGTTAATTCTAATAAACATAAAATTAATATTTTACTATAGGATTACTATTAAAATATACAAATGGCTAATTGTAATAAACATAAGGTTTAACATTAAAATTGCAATAAATATGAAATTAACTTCTAATATGCATAAAATCAACATTGTATTGTAGGGAAAGAAATGACATGTAGAATCTGATAGAAAGAAAAATAGTATGGTATATGGTAACAGATATAAGTGATCATATTATTATTACAATTTGCTTAATGAAAGTAGGATGGAAATTATGATGTGAGCATTATAATGAGATTAGAAATGAACTTTGTTTTAAAAACATAATAGTGGCACAACTAAAAACCAAAACGGGATAAATAATGGGCAATAAATATCAATATGAACTTATGAATGATTATTTGAATTACATAATTTGTCAAACACTGCAAATATCTCTTTTAATATATTTATAATATATTTTATATTTTAATAATATTAATATTATAAAAAGTGATGTTAAGAATATAGACATTGATATAAAATAACATATGGGAATATTGAATGATAAAAATTGATAATATGCATTAACACTAAATTAGATAAGAAATTTAACAGTATTAATATGAAACTATTGTCATATTTATTTTAAAATGTAAAACAACTTGAACCCACACTGTTCACACAACATGTTTGCAGAAATAAAAAAATGTATTAAAAAAAGGAATACGTTGTGTTCAGCTGCATCTTGATTCCTCTCTCAAGCAAAGCCAGGTATTCTCCTGTATATCTCTGATATGGTTTGTTAGTTGCTCCACATTAATGCTAATTTTGCTGGAGTAATATTGGGTGACTTAATGCATATTTCCTCTCTCCTTTCCAGTGGAAACTTAGAAACTTTTATGACCATAGTTCTACTTTCTCCAACATCTACCTAGCCATGCTGAGATACGCTGAATCGTTTACAGGTCTACTCAACACTGATTGTGTGAAATGGTTTTAGTTATTTATTTTAGGGACTTCATTATTTTTGTATGTTGTTGTGAGACACCCACCCCAGTAATGTTGTAAAGTCTGATAAATAAATAAATAAACCTTGTCAGCAATTATTTCAGATCTTTCATTTTACTTGCTCTCTGATCAAATGGACATGTCAGGGAGTAGTGCAAATATATAAAAAAGAATGTGCATCAAAATATAACATCCTATGAACAATGTTTTCTTTGAGATTGTGCTTGAGCACAGAAACCTTATATACCAACCATATTTAATGTGCCAACAAAAATAGAGATTTTATAAATAATCCAATAAGGCTGGAAACAGGGAAACAGGACTATTTCTGAGCAGATTCAACCAACATCAATTAGCTAGAAACAATATTTCTTATTCAGCAAATACAGCATGTTCTTGACAGTCTTGAATGTTCCTTATCAATTATAGTCAAGTGGTTGGAGTTATTTAAGTTTGCTGAGAGATTACCATCTATCTTGGTTTTGTGTATGCTATGTAAATCATAAGCAGCTGAATCAAGCAGTACAGCAGCAAATGAAACCTTATTCATAGTTTCTTTATTATTCAGAAAATATGCTTAGAACAACTGTAAGTGTGAAAATGTTATACTTAATTTCTTGGAGGAAATTCACTGAATTGTGCCTAGCTTTCCAGTGAGCCTATTTATTTTTTATTTCCCCCCCCCCAATTCAATATTATATATTTTTAAAAGAATATAAGAAATAAGTAAGCCAAGAAAGAAAACCAGGCACAGATGTGATAAATAAACAAATCTGAACTATCATAAAGCTAACCTATTCCAATACATCATTAGAAACATATAATATTTCATATCTATTTTCTGGTCAGAATCCACATATCTCTTCTGAGCTTTAAAAATCCATGGCTAACATTCTTCCAATCATGAAGAGACATGGTAAGTAATAAATAATGCATTCTACTAATACTATAAATTATATAGCTAATTGAAATACAAACTCTAGAAACCAAATTTTGGATGCTAGTCAGAATTTGTTGCATTGGGATTTTAGCAAATACTGCCTATTGAAGTCAAAAGCTTGCAGATTGAGCAGGCTTTAATAAGAATAGACTTAGAATATTTTTGCAATATGTTAACTGTTCAGAAGGTGCATCAAATCATAATAGCGTATGAAGAAATTACATACATTTTTAAATTCAGAACTAAATCTCATTTGATTTTTGTATTTGTTTAATTTATATAAGCCCCCATCTCATACAAAATGACTCTGGAGAGCATACAATAAAACCAGCAATTAAAACATTATATAAAACCAATTTAAACATGTTACATAAAGCACAGCCAATATTTATTGGCTTTATTGACTTCGTGTTCTATAAAGTATTTTTCTTTGAAAACCAGTTTATGGTTTAGCATGTTCTGCTGAGACACAATCAAAAGTAATTTATTCAATAAACAATGGTTGAACAGCTCATGGCTTTATCTATGTATCCCATGGCTTTGTCTGAACCAGATCAGTCTTGTACATTGAACACTACAATTATATATACCCACATTTGTCAAATGTATAATTGGAGGACCTATTTGTTGGCCTGCCTTTTAAGATTTTTGAGATTGGCGGGGTTGAGAAATGCAGCCTTCTCAATAGTAGTATTATAATTAACTTGGATTTTATCTCTTATTTATTTTCTTTGGCTTTTACTGAAAGTGTATTTTAAATCATATATGCCATTCTTATACACGCTGTTTTGCTGCTGATGTTTAATTCTGATTGATTCTTCACATTATGTAATTTTGATTTATAGTTTTATGAGCTTGCTATGGTGTATTGCAATTGTATGCCATATACAGTATTATAAGCTATTTCGGCAGGGTCTGATTAAAATATATACAATAATGAAATATGCCCATTTATTAGAGTGTAGGTAGGATTGATTTCTGAATAATCGTGCATAGACTTTGCTGCAAGAAAGAAGTAATCTGATAAATAAAAATTGAATTGTTTGCAATAGTTTAGAAAACATGCTATATCTTATCTTATGCAGGCTATAGTCTTAACTAGTGCTATAAAAACAAAACTATGCCAAATATGATAGTAACAATCCCCATTAAAATCTGACTTTCATCCAAATAAGAAAAGCTTCCCTCTGAATTGTACCAGCAGGCTTTAAAATAGTGTTCAGCTATCTTATTATCCCCTCTGATTAAAACAAATAGACTTTCAATAGAAGAGAATATCTATAGCTCAGATATGAATTGTAGAATCCTTGGTATTCACCGAGCTTGATTGCTTGCAGACATTTCATTACCCAATAAGGTAACAATATTATTACGTTATATTATAACTAAGGAATTGTCATGAAGAAGATGGAGTCAAGTCTATTTTTCAAAGCACTTGAAGGCAGAACAAGAAGCAATAGATAGAAACTAACCAAGGAAATAACCTGTTTTGTTCGAAAACACACGAGGTAGACCGGGTTCCAACAACAAAAGGTTTTATTCGAACAGTAGTCAGAATAGGCAACAGTTTTTGCTGCAGCCGCCAGGCCAGCCTTTTTATACAGGCCTGGCCTGCTTGCTTTCAGCCTATGGCATTTCTTTAAATTTTGCCGCCTCTTCAGATCTTTGACTCTGGTTCCTAGTGAACCAATCAACTTCTTTACTTTTCTGCTACCAATCAGAACAGGCACTAGGAATTAAACCACTGCATATAGAACAACCCCGCCCCTCTTAGTTGTCCTAGTGGTTACGTAGTCACGCAGTAGGTGGGGCTTCTCCGAAACCGATTAGACATGCGCGGTCTCATTCCTCCGTTGAAGACTTTCGGACCGCGTTCGGGAATGGGGGCTGCTGTTTCTTCGGATCTTCGCTCAGGAAATCCGCTCTGGAAGGGTGGAGTCAGCCATTTTGCGCCGCCTGAGTTGCTTAGCCGGCTTGGCTAACCTGTTCGGATCAGGCTCAGCGCACCTCGTTTCCTACAGAAATGTGGCATAGGTGCATGCTTTGTGGTCTCTAAGCTGGTGTCTGCGCCACTTGCCTTCACTCGTGCCGACTCTATCTCATGCTATACACTGTGTTCTTTTCTAGCAGACAAGCTGTTAGGTCTTTTATTGCTCGTGTGTTCAGTGTGAGAATGAACATAGATTATGAGTAATGAGTGTGTGTGTTGTTAGATTTAATTAGAACGGGTTTCTCATTGATTAGTAACTATTGCTCGCCGTTCCCCCCCTCGACTCTCCTCTCGTTTGAGGCTTGTGATTTGGTCATACTCGATGCTCACGGACTCTACTTGATGGCTGCTCTCTGCGCGTACGGCTGCATTTGGGTTGTTCCAATCTATGATGACACTGTGAGTCGATACAAGACGTCTCGCTCTAATATGCCCTCGCTCAAGAAGCATCTCTAACTTCACCTGCATTCTGTTTAACATTCTATACCTCACCTCGGTTAAGCGCTGTGGGATGGCACAGTGGTTATAGAGATTTTGCGGTACTCTCTGTCGAGATAAAGCGAATCTGCTATTTCGTTCACATGGTCAAGCGCTCATCTGATATATTCGTTTCTCCACATCCCTCGCATTTGAAAAGATAGAAAGAAATTTTTCTGCGTTTTCCTATACTTCACTAGGTTCGGCACTCAGTGACACTGTGGATCACTCCTTTCTAATTGTTATGGTGGGTAAAACACATGAGAGGGGGATCTCTTCTGAGATTAATATTGGGCTTGGGTGTAGTCTGTGCAAGAGTTGTGCTGATCGCGTCGATGAGAGCTGCTCACTATATTATACGTAGGGCTATATACACGATCACAGTGATGATTCCGCGCTGAGGACTTGTTAGTGACTGTACTGAATAGCTGATAAATATGGCTGGTCTAAGGCTATTGCCTATCTGCTAATGACCCATGTTGAATAGTGTATGTTCTATAATCGGCTGTTTTAACTATGTGTTCGTTTAACTCCTACCAACTAGCGTCAAATATCCAACTTGCATATATACCTGCCCTTTCCTTGTGTGTTAATAGAGCTACAACTCAATTTCCTCTCTCAATTGTTGATTTGTGTCAGTGTTGATGTTCTCATTCTGATATAATCATGCTTCGAGTTTATCCGGTACGTAATAGGTGTCGCTCGTTCTGTCGCTCTGATTGTGTGCGGGTATGGTTGTGTGGCAGCTGTTAAGTCTTCTAGTGGAGCTTAGTCCTTGAGAGGATGTGAGTGCTAGTCACTTAGCATCGTAAATGTGACCAACGCTGTTGTTGTATTGCACAGGTCATTTGTCTCTCCGATCCACATAAATCGTGTCTGGGTAAGTACTTGCTGAATTTGCGGTAGGGAAAGAAGGGCAATAGCTCTTTGTGAGACTCTCAGAAAAGTCTCGTTTTTACATAGGATTTTTATGCTCTTAGATGCTGTTGAGAATGTTATGCATTGCGTATAGTCTTTTATTTGATTTGAGTCTTTGCTTCAGATTGACTTATGAGTTTATTATATCTCCTATTCAGCTTACTCTCTCCAAATTTTGGATGTGCAGGACGGCTCAAATCGAGATACCGCATTTGAAAGGTATTATCCCTTCTTGCTTAGGTAATTCGAGAAAGATCATGTAATTGTCGAATCTCTATATGAGATCATATTGAAATCCTCTCGCGTAAGTGGGGTGATATTTTCCTTGTCCCTTCTCGTAATTGAGTTAGTCTCGCTCGTGATGTCGGTGGGAAGCGTTTGATTTTCCTACGCATGTTTCATTTATTTGGGACTGAAAGAGTTATCACATAATGTAGCGTCTCTAGATTTTTATGAACCAAATAGAGCTGATGCGTCTTCTTGCAACCACAACAGTCTGGCCAGAGACTTTCATCTCTTTATCGACTTAACTCCAACATTCCCTAGCCATGGTCGACGTGAACTCCGATCAGAATTTTCTCGAGCGCAATTGCTTTACGCCTTAAGCTTGACTTCGAGAGCCTTTGCATATAGACCAGCTTGTGCTCGTTGACTGCCCAAGGGTCACCGCTGGATCATACCTTCGCACTCACTCAGCTCAGACAAAACACAAGTTTTAATATAGTGGATAGGATGAGAGGTGCTCATGTTCTCAGAGATCTGCTAACATGATGTCCGGAGACGACTGTTTTTATATAAAACGTTTTCAGGTTTTGTGCACCAAGTGATTAACGTGTATATATACTTGTGCCAAGAAAGTCGCGGGCAAACACATCAGTTTACCCACTCTTGCTCCTTCCATCCTTCCGAGCAACACACGAAATTTATACGAGTGTCACGTCAAAATGAGTGTTCCGTGTTGCAGGGGTGGTCGTGTATGCGTGCACCGATGCATAGCTCCAGGTAGTATGGTGTGTTATTATTTGGCTGCCTTAAGATTCCGTGGGACAAGTCCTACTAGCAGATATTCTCAGTATTGTCGATACTCTCTCGAATCATATCGCTTGAGACTGGGTGGTCCTGTAGAGTTTAAAGGATCTGTCGGGCTCTCATGTTCATTGGGTCTATGATCGAGAGTTTTCTGAGGAGCTTCTCGCGAACTATGCGCCTACTCCGCCATAGACGAGTGATAAATTTGTCTGCTCTGTCTCATGCTACGCTAGTTCTCTCGCATGCTTGGTTCAGAAGTTCACAAGGTTTTAAATCTGACCGCAAGGTGTGTCTGCAGAGAGCTCCCATCTTGGATTTAAAACCCTTTATCACATGAGAGATGACGTTGTTCTCAGAAGCGCATCGCTCGGCTTAGCGCGCTCTCTCCACGATAGACTTAAGCCTTCCCAAAGCTCTCTCTATATCTTTGCGTAGGCTCTTGTAAATACCTTATATGATTTTGACAAAGCCCGCCCATATCAGGATTAGTTCCATGGAAAGCGTTTATCTCCATATAACTATTGCCTAGGGTTCCCTGTCCAGATTACTGTAATTTCGTTTCGTCTTTGATGTAGGGTCCTAGAAATATAATTGCGACGGTGGCTCTCTGCCATCAGGAGTTGGTGGCTTAGGAACGGCTCCGCTATACCCAAAAATGGTGATAAGCGTCGCAGGTCAGCCTCTTACGAGGCAGTGGTGTTGCTTAAATTGGCATGAGGACAGTTTGTGGATGTCTAGCAAACTTTTTAATATTCTGGAAAGCTTCCTTTTTCTTTTGCTCTACCCAAGTCAGTTTGGCCTTTTTATCTAAAAACGATACTCGGTTGAACGGGTTCAGCTTATAGTGGCCCCTTGTTTTGGCAGAAATAATGATAGAACATTAATAATCCTAAAAAGGGCTATAGTAGTTTCTGTTTTGTTACTCGGTTTCAGTGCTTCTTGTATTGCCTTGATTTCTATTGTGGCGGTGGATGCCCTCACCGTTCGATTGAGTCCCAAGTAGATTCCAACGCTTTTTTTTCATTTAGCAGAGCCATTTTTCCTTTTTTACTTTAAGGCCAGATCTCCTCTAATTTGAATAGTACTTCTGTGATCTCTTTTTAAGTTGTAGTCTCGTCTCTGGCCCGATTGAAAGACTCCGTCGAAAATAGGGAACTACCCCTGTGTAGGCCATTAAGGAGAGGCGTTCCATCAGACCCTGAAAAAACGCTCGGGTTGCCACGCTTTACTCCCATAATTGGAAGCCGGTGGCAATTTTGAATGCCCCTTGTGGTTGTGACTAATGGTTTGCGCTTGCCTGTCCAATCTCCTATGTCCACTGGACAGTTTGCTGATAGGCCTTGTGCTCAAGTCCAGGTTTTAGCCAACACATTTTTCCTATTGCCCAGGGAGTGGACGTCAAATGTTGGACTACTGGCACTGGGTATGCGCTGGTTTTAAAGCATGGTTCAGGGTTGCCTTCTTATAGTCCCCACAGATTCCTAATGGACCGTCAGGTTTGTATGAGGTTGTAACAATAGGGCCGTTTTCCCATTTTGGCAATGGTTCACTGTTCTAACACCCCCTGGGGCTACTAGTTTTGTCGAGTTGTTCCCTTCTATCTAGCCTCTTTAGTGCAAAGTGGAACCTTGTCTGGCTTTTAATTCTTCTTGGGGCTATCTGGGGATCCTAGGCAAAAGAAGATAGTGGTTTCCCCGATACTGGCCCCAGTGAGCCGTCGAAAACGCGTCTTGGAAATCGCGGATGAGGTCCATCTCCCAAATTGGTGGTAGTTACTCGATCCGATCCCCGGTCCATCCCCGATGCCCAAGGGTGTGCGAACCATTCGAATTGCCCAGGAGGTTCGGGTCTTGTCCCGGTCCGAGCGATGGTTAGCGGCATTCTTTTGAGTGTTTGCTTATAAGTGACTAAAAATTGTCCCCCATGCCAATTACAGGGAATCTGGTTTCCCTGATAGCTCCTTTAGCGTCAAAGGTTTTGTTTTTGTAATTGTACTGGATTTGAATGTCTGGGATCAGCTTTTTTTATATATCTCCAAGAAACCTCGAAAGGAAAGACCCGGAGTCCCACCTCCATCCTTAACAAGGCTTCCCTTCGATGGTTACAGTCCACTTTAACCTTCTTGCGCTTTCCGTCTGGGCGCTTTCTTATAGTGACGGTTTCTGGTGTTTATTGGCTCGTTTTCTCTTGTTGCCACTTTCTCTCCGCCTCTGTTTAGCTCGGGCTCTTGTGGCTGGGGAATTTCTGCGTCTCGCTGGCTTATAGTTTCTTTTATTCCTCTGCAGGACTTTCTCGATTTCCTTGTGTCCGCGTTCTTTTACCAGTACTGGAGATAGCATTCGAGTAAATCTGCATTCGGCTCGGGCATGGTTGCCTCCGCAGCCTCAGCGCTTATTCCCGCCATCTTCTTCTTATCGCCGCCCTCGGTTTTCTATTTTGCGAGCAGACGGTGGAACCTCTGTCGTTCTTCTCGGCCTTTGATTGCGTTTCCTCTTCCCTCGACTCTTCGAACTGGGTGGGTTGCGGTTCGGCTAGGCTGCTTCCTTCTCTTAGTTGGGTTTCTTCGCCATTTCTTGTTCATTTGTTTTCATTTTTGACCGATCCGAGTTCTTTGCTGCATTCGCGCAACGGCCATGGCAATTCAGACCGCGCACCTCTACTTCTCGGCGGTTTATCCAGTGATATTGGGGCTTTGTTTAACAGCTTTTACTTTAGTGCCTGTAATGTCTCTGAGCTCCCGAAATACTCCACGCGATCTCTCATCGCCTTCCGTCGATGTTGAGAAAAATCGCACTCACCCCTATTTGCCGTAGGAGCAGCCACGAAATTCGGCGACGGTCTCCCATCTCGCTGGGTTCTCTGTGGTAAGAATTCATGCCGCTTTTTATCTAAGTTTGGACACTGCAGAGCCAGTGTGCTCTATTGAGGATTCTTTGTAGTTCTGGCCAGGGTTAAGTTCGTCTTAACGTCTCTCGGGGCTTCTCAAGTGGCCTTGGCCATTTTAAAACCGTTGCGTCCGCATATGGTGTGAGGAATACAGCTCGCTTGCGTTGTTTCGAGATTGTCATCCATTCCATTGCTTTCCAGATACATTCTGGAAAGCGATCTTGTAGTATTGACTCCCAATCCTCATCGTTCGGGTTGAGGGTGCGGGCGGTATCTCATCTGTGCGTTGCTTCCAGCACTTCTAGCGGGCGTCTGGCTCCTGATCACCACGTGCAGGTTTACGCGTCAGAGGCCATACTGACTACCCTGCAAGTATCCCTGTTTGTTGTTCGATAAACACACGAGGTATGACCGGGTTCCACAACAAAAGGGTTTTATGTCGAACAGTCAGTCAGATAGAACAGTTATCTTGCTGCAGCCGGCATGCCAGCCTTCTTATAGCAGGCGTGGCCTGCCTTGCTTTCAGCCATAATGGCATTCTTCTTTAAATTTGGCCGGCCTTTCAGCACTCTGGATTGGTTCCTAGTAACAATTCACCTTCATTACTCTTTCTGTACCAATCAGAACAGTAGCCTAGGATTAAACCACTTGCATATAGAACATAACCAACCTCGAACAAAGGAGAACTTTCTTGATAGTAGAACAATCAATCAGTGGGGAGGGCAGCTTTCCTTATTTGAATGAAAATCAGATCATTGGAGTTCACTGGAGTTTTTCTATGAAGAGACTGGATAACCATTAGTCTCCTGCTTGAGGAGTGGGTTGGACTAGAAAACCTCCAAGTCCCTTCCAACTCTGTGATTCTGGATCTTACTTGGATTCCACAAATGGGCTTTAAATGACAAGCAGAAATCTGAAAGACATCTAGAAGAAAAGAAAAGAAGTCTCTCTCATTTGACTTACTGGTAATTGCTTTTTGCTGACTAGCTTACAACACCTGAATTCAGTTCATGCTGCACCATTATATGCTGGCACAGTAATCACAATGGCTAGGATTGCATAATATACAAACCCAAGAAGCCATATTATAGTTTAACACAAAGAGTAATGTACAATGCACTCTTCATAAGAGTTGGTTTTATAATAGGCCTGTCTAATATTCCCATCTCAGCTTTCTTTCTCCATAAGATTTAGTCCTGTGTTTAGGAGATAACCTGGTCACCACAGGGGATAAGAATTCTACTCTGATAGGTAAGCACTCTAACAGAAGAAAAAATGGATAAAGAAAAATGATTGAACCATATTATAGCATCCTGCAATGTGTGGATCCAGTCAGACAATGACTTATCTATTACTCAATTCTGCCCCTCCCCAAAAAACCCAATAATACCATTATCTTTTTAATATTTGCACACTAGAAAACTGTCTTAAATGAAATGTCATGAACGTTGGAATGAAACCACATACATTTATTTGAGGTGAGACACCAATTCATAAAAAGAAGTGGCCCTGAACTGCAAAATGGGCAGCAAATAAATTTGATAGTCATGATGATAATAATAAAAATAAAAGCAAGGAAGAAGAGCTAGAATGGGGGGAAGGAGGACAAACATTCTCCAACACCCTTTTTCTATCATTCAGTCTTTGGTATATGCATATGTTCATGAATGTGTGATCAGTCTGTAAGATCTCATTCTTAGATCTTCAGAAGTTGGCAGAAGTTTGGGTGGGTGGCTTAGCTTTGCTTTTGACAAAAGGACTAGAAAGTAACAAAAATCCTCCAACTGAACTTGTAAAACTGAGCTTGCAAAATTATCTTAAGCCATCTGTAATGCATTGCAGAATTAACCCAAACTGTTCCACATCAATCTAGATAGGTAAACCAAATATTTGGCTGCACCTCTGAGTACTGAAAATCCTGGAAATTGACAGGTATTGTATAGTGTTTTGAATATACATTTTGGAGTAAATCATATTGTATTCACTAGACTTATTTCCAAATTTAACATACCTAAGTTGAATATTCTCGGATTCAAAATTTTAAAAACTATCTGCATAATTGTTCTGTCTTCACCACCCCTTTCCCCTTCTACCTCATTCTAATTTAAATGTTACATCCATCAGTTTAGCCACTTTGTGTATCTGAGTGAGTTTAGTTCACTGATTTTTTAGTTTCTGATTTTTGACTACCACAAACTAGCACACTTTTCCCCCTACAGTATGATCCCTCTTGTGTATGTTTTACAAGAAGTAAATGCAGCAAAAATTTCATGTCACCTCAAAGATTACCAAGTTTACTCGAGCATTTAGTTGTGAGGATTAATCTTTTAAAAGCTTCCTTGGTGCCAAATGGATTTTATTTTCTAACATGAATAGCAAGAGTGGGGGAAGGGCAGCTTTACTATACTTGTGGCTGCAAAAAAGAATATTAAATTTTTCCTTTCCAGACGCTCTCAAATGAAAATTCAGCCTTTCTGCATTTTATTCAATACACTGTTTTTATGGGAATTCTAACTACAACTTTATCATCACACTTTTTTGATGCTGATTTTATCCATAACAAACACTTATGAAACACAAATATCAATCAGTTTCCAAGGTGCTAGAGAACTGTTGTTAAATTGTGCTGCAATGAAATAACATAGTTATCTAACTATTGTAGAAGAGAAGAAGCAGAATTAATAAATAATTAATTCACCAGCTCTTTTACAAAACACATGACAGGAGAATAGTCATATTAGTTACAATTTTAATTCATTGTAAATGAAATGAAATCAAGTTAATTTTTTTTCCTGGTCTCACTCTGAGAATTACTTTTAAAGACTATGGTGGTGGTGGGGTTGCCTCCACTCCCAAAATGTATGGTCTATTTCAGGCGTCCAAGTAATTATTTATTTTGTCATATTTTTAAAAAGTAATCTCTTCATTAAGTGGAGCTTCCTTTCCAATGATTTAATGGACAAGTTTATGGTGACATGCCCAGAACAGAATAAGAGGACAACAAAATTAAAGCAGTGTTGCGGCAATGTGAGACCTACAGCTTTGTTCTTGTCATACTGTACACCTGCATGAAAGGGTGGTGACTCCTTCCTGATAACATTTGGAAGTCCCTCAAGTCTATGTCATCATCATCACCTTTAACAAGTAAAAACCACTAATTATCTTTATCATTCATCTATAAACAATGACACAAAATATAGTTTTCCTCCCATACCATCATTCTTCTGAACACTTAATTCCCATAGCACTGTCTAATTTCTCATCTTTTCTCATCTTCTTGTCTTTTCTCCTATTGGTTTCTTCTGGTTTATCAATTGTTGTTTGTTAAGGGCCTGTCACATTGGCTGACGGATGCAAAACATTTGTAAAAAGGACACAGCGGACCAGAAAATGTTCCATCCGTTGTTATCTGCTCTCAAAAGTGCCC
>BHFT01000518.1:0-90340 GCA_004320025.1 Laticauda laticaudata
TTAAAAAATATCAGAGCACATCGAAGTTTCTCACTTACCCTCTCAGTAATTAATGGCTTCTGGAGCAGACAGGACTATTCCTTTTAAAAATTTATTTCTCTAATGTCTGTCACAGTTTGTTGGACTTAGAAAAGGGTCTTGTTTTGTTTTTAAGGAACGCTGGTAACCTTTCTTTTTTCTTTTTAAAAGACAGTGTAACATTTCTCTATGGTTGCCAACTTGGAGAGATGTAAGGAGATTAATCTGTATGACTTTGATCTCTTGGAGGAGTCCCTGCAGTAATTTCCGTCAGCCAGTCCATTGTAAATCCGGCTTGTTTCCCAAATTCTATCCCTCTCCCCTAGTTATTTGTTATGGACGGAAATGGAATGAGTAGTGAGAGGATACTAGATTGACTAAATTAAACATATTTTTATGCGCTTGCTAAATTTTAATGAAATAAATATGATAATAAAACTATATAATATAATAAATATATAATATATAATATATTATAATATAATAATATTAATAAATATATAAATATATAAATTATATAAATATAATATAGCTGAGACGAAATATATAAATATATAAATATATAATTTTATAAAACTATAACGTTGATCAGAAAGAAAGACAGACTGACTGACTGGACTATCTTCTCCTGGTTTACGTCCACCAACACAAGTTGAAATATTCATGATAAGATTACAAACTCGAACAATATGAAAATGAAACCCATGCCAATATAAGTCCAGATAAACGATCTATAAAAGACGAGTTGGCAGGCAGCAGTCCTCAAATCAGACAAGAAAGTTCTCTGAATATTTGGATTTTGGTCAGTTTTTAATCACTTTTTGAAGACCAGCACAACAGGGATGACCAAAGTGCAGGATTGTGGAAAAAACGTAAATAAAGCTCTTGTGTGATGATCACTAAGATTCAATAGTCCCACACGCCACCGTAGGCTTCGCATCTCACCCTCGCTTCCAACGGCCTCCAATGAACAGGCTAAAGACAAGATAGGCAGAGTTTTCACAATGATTGCTGAAGGCCCGTCCCACTGCACTTACGGAATAGCAAAGAGGAATGTAAAACACTTAAAAAACAAGCTTGCATCCGTTTGGGAAACAAGCTATACAAGTCCATTGTGTGAATGCTCACTGCATACGTGTTTCATACGTGTCATAGTCCATCGAGCATGCCATATGCCACTGCGACTTTCATCCCCACGCAAGAAGTTTTGAGCTGAACAAACTTTGTGAACGAGGATGAACTTTCGCGCCACGTACGATGTACAATTCCCGGCATGATTAGGACAACAAACCTGTCTATGGTCCCGTTATCATAGGCCGTTTAATACATCCACTGTATCCTCTCTGTTATCCTCTGGCCAATCCCCTCAAACTCATATCCGCTGCAAGCTGAAATGGAAGAGGGAGGAAACCAAAAACGGTACAAGGAACGTCTACAACTATGTAGTAGATTTGCAGGAAATAGAGAAAGGATGTAAGCCATATGCCATCTTGGTATATAAACGTATTAAAAACGGACAAACGTTTTGTATTTCTGGGGTGTATCCTCAGTATATTTAGGATCGTCTGGAGTATGTCTTATTAGTATGTAGAAGGAACACGCTAGCGGACAACCAATATTTTTTCTATAAACAAGGGGAGAAAATAATCTGGATCGCTGGGATGGTGGAACCATACAGTCCCACTTATGGTTGCACCACTGGAGGTGATTAGGATGAGTATCGTATAAGTCCCACAGAGACTATCCTTATCTTATCCAGTCAAGCATGGGCAAAGGCTTAACATTTTTTCAGTTTTCATATATTCTGCTCAGGGTAGCGGGCGTGAATTCATTGATTAGTAACACAACGAACCAAGTAAAACCTAAAGGTGTCTTAAGCAAGATAACCTTGATTAACTTTCTTGGTAAACTTTATGACTTTATTAAAATAAGCAAAATGAACAAGTAAACTGTATTAAGTGTCTTAAGCAAGATAAACTTATTAAAACAAGTAAACAACTCAGTCTCTGAGACTATTCTGAGTCAAGAATACGACTGTCCTGCATGCATGCTGCACTCGCTTTTATATCCCCAGGAGTGGATGCATTATACCCCCTGGCATGCGCAGTGAACGCTTTGCATCCGATAATAAGCATCCACACGGATCCTTTGTTTTCCTATAGGCATAGCGTGATGCATTCGCTTCATCCGCTAGCATTACCGCCCCTCCGCTATTGCGTCACTTCAAAATTCTCCCGCAGGAATCCCTTCGGAGGTGTCCATCCGCTTTGCCAATCTGCTAAGCTTCCAATGAACATCCGTTTAACATCCCTGTACATACTACCCACGTCCCCGTTCTTTTCTGTTCTGTTTATGCCAAATTTCGCCACTTTTATGGAGCGGATGAAAACGATGGAGGCACCCCCGATATTGTGCTTGTCACTGCTGTGTCTTTTCTGCAAACGTTTGCTTCATCGGCCAGTGGGACCTAGCCTTGAGCTAACTATAGGCAAGCTAGTCAAGCTTTTGGAACTACCTTCGGGCAATTTCAGCATTGTCGCAGTTCTTTACGAACGCGGGTTTCTGAACGTCATACAAGGACCATTAGCCTGGCTAGCTTTTCTTCTCTCCCTCTTCTCCTCTCACTCTCTCTCTCCTCTCATCACTCTAAACCCCATGTCACACTGCCCTACGGATGCAAAAGGACACAGCGGACGAGGCAAAATGATTCATCCATTGTTATCCACTCTCAAAAGGGGCAAAAATTTGCATAACCGGAGCGGATAAACACGGAACGCCGGGGAAGGACGCCAGGGCGGATGCAGAGTGGATGCGGAATGGAGAAGCCAGCGATGGAAGGCGGAGGAGCGAGGCACATCCGCTAGGCTTCCGGGGGACGCCAGCAAAGCGACGCGGTAACGGATACAGCGGATTGCAGATCGGCATGCCGAACAGATGAACGCGGAATGCACAGGGAAGCCTAGCGGATGCACAGCGGAAGCCGAACGGATGCCAAGCGTTTAAATTTTGAATGTGGGGGGGGATGATATTGCGTAAGGCCACGTGGATATAAAGGGAAGCAGCTCGCACGTGCCAGCATTCGAGGAAAGACCTGGCTGCTGGACACTTTGAGTTCCTTGCCGTGCCCTGCCTGCATGCTGCCTGCCAGCTTGCTGCCAGCCTGCCTTCCAGCCAGCCTTCGTGCCTGCCTGCCTGCCTTCCTGCCAGCCTACCCTTGCCAGCCTTCTGCTAGCCTTCCTGCCAGGCTTCCTGCCAGCCTACCTTGCCAGGCTTCCTGCAGCCTACCTGCCAGGCTTCCTGCCAGCCTTGGTGCCAGCTTTTCCTGCCAGCCTTTGGTGCACTGCAACCCTCCCTGCAGCCAGCAACCCCACACCATGGGGAAGGAAGCAAAAGCCTCAGCGATATTATTCTCTTGGTAGTAGCGGGTCAGACTCTGCCGCAGAAGAGAGCGCGACACTCGTCATTAGCATAGCGTCACAGCCTGATCGCTCATCTCTAGTAGCTGTACTTATTGTTTCGCTAAAGGTCATTGTCTTCGTCGGATGCGGGATCGCTGGGTACTCTCTACGTAGGTGCGGAGATATGCTAACTCTGTTATGCAGGTTAGTCGACACGTATACGTGTCCTTCGCGTGGGTCCTGCTGGGTCCACTGCTCGGGTCGAGCAGTGGTAAGAATCAATGATAGGTTGGGTCGCTGGAGTGAACCGTACTGAAGTGGACTTCGTTACGACTGCTGAGATATCGACTCATCCGCGCGAGCCATCACCTTTAGTCGACGTCGCTCTCAAAGTGTGAGAGACTTGATGGTGTAGTCAGGATACTGTCATGGTACGCTCTTGGATGTGCTCTTGTATGATTCTCGCTGCATGAAGCTCACACACAGGCATGTCGCTCACTGTAGGAGCTCGGACCTAGCCACGTAGTGGTAATCTCTCTGAGTGTATAGTTGCGCGCGTTGGCTATGGCACGAGAGATTCGGGCGTGAATACGTATGAGTGTGTGTATTGTTAGCTCATGTCTCGCCACACTCGAGTGTCATCGATCATGTGCGGCTCGCACTCGCCTCGGAATGGTCATGGTATCTGTGACTGGATAGGCCCTCAGGCGGTGAGGAAGTGTCGCTGGCGTCTGATTATTATGTGAGGCGTAGTCGGTCGACTGGCAGGATTGATTATGAATCCTTCTGAGTGAGGCACGGTCACTGAAGTTTGTCAAGCGTAGCGTCGCACGTGTATAGCGGAGGTAATGCTATTGAGACGAGATAGCGTCGCATACCAGATAGAAGGGTGAGATTGGATATGCATCAATGCAGGCCGCGAGAGTGAGTGCGTCACTCGCGCGCTGGGCTATAGCAGATAGAGTCGCACTCATCTGCTGTATCACTGAATGGCGCCGCGCGGCACGCACGCGCACTCGCAGGCTTAGGTCGTCATTGGAATAGATGCACACAGTGTATGCATATATAGATGGCTCACACACCACACCCACAGACGACGCGTACCTGAAGGCGTTTGCGATGTGGAGCACCACTGTAGAGTGAAGAACAGATGCTCTCGCTTCGTGGTGCGCGCAGATATCGTGAGGCGGAGGGTCGCGAGGAGAGCTGATGAAGACCACTGAGTCGATGTGATACATGACAAAGGCCACTCCTGAGACGCAAAGGAAGTAGTCGACTGATCTAGTATAGATAGCTGGCAGGACGGAGGATATCGACTCCAGGCACAGTGAACTTACTTGATTAATATATATGTTGAGGAAAGCCATGCACACGCTGGTACGCGCGCGTGAAGGTGTACGTTAGAGAAGGTTGTATAGGTCGTTCTAGGCGGGTAGGTGAAGCTCGAGAGAGACTGATAGATATGTCATGGCCCTCGGTGCAGCTTCCTGGAGGGTGAGATCCCGACGCGACACGATGAGAGGAGGGAGATCACTCCGGGTACCACTCAGTAGATGCTAGTGTCGCCGCTGTGCTGTCAGGATGGGACGAGAAGCTTCAGCACGCAGTGCTATATCGTCATCTGTCTGCCACGACAGCGCTGTATAATGTCAAGCCATAGCGGGTGTGTGCGACGCGAGATCAGGTGTGTGTGACTCTTAGGGATCGCGTCTGTAGATTTGCACACTCCGAGACGCTCTCGACGGGAGTGGTCGTGGAGAGCGCAACAATGTCACAGGTACAGCGCGTATAGAAAGGAATAGACAGGCGCGGTGGAGGTACAGAGGAGTGCATCATAGGCACACGCACGGAGAGAGCGTGTGCACTGTCAGGAGGGGCAGAGCCACACTGTCTTGGCAGCTCTCGAAGTTAGCGTATATTCCAGTGATCAGTCCAGCAATCCGCAGCACCAGCGTCAGGATTTTGTGTATTCTACTAGATCTGTATCTATAGGGTCGTAGACGTGTATTCTGTGGTGATGTAACGCCACGAAGCTATGCGTGTGTAGTATGAGCGTGTGCAAGCCCGAGATACGTATTTAAGCCTGTAGGATAGATCGTCACTCAGTACAGCTGATTGCGAACCGCTCTCTGTTGAATGGAGTACTGATCGAAGATCTATGTATATGCTGCGTGTTAGGCTGCAGGAGCGCCCAGAACAGAGAGGTAGCAGGTCGTTGATGGCTCCCACATCAAAGTGAGTCAGTATACAGACGCGGCAGCATCACAGCACGCATATCGCCGTGCAGGAATTGAGACAGATGAGTGCTGGAGGCAGGTAAATCGACAAAGAGCTGGATCTCTCAGAATGCTCTCAGGTCTGCTCGCTACCACGCCTCAGGTGATGTCCCTTCTTATACGCGCAGCGTGCGTACATAGGTAACATATATACGCACATGGGGCTGACGCAAGTGATGGAAGAGGTCGCGCAGGTTCAGCGTCGTCTCCTACTCTAGGCACAGAGTCATCGGGCGACAGACCTCGCCAGATCTGTCCGCCATATAGTCGCAAGGTGCTGACGTGCTGAATGAGAAGAGACTGGAGATGTCGGTAAGAGATATACCGAATGCGCGACTGGGTGCCGTCAGGAGTTGTAGAGGTTATGTGACTCTAGCGATCGCACATAAATCAAGCATGTACGTGTGAGTGTGTCGTGTATGAGGCCGTAGTCGCGTATGGGCTTAGCCATCGGATGCACAGAGTATATCTGTGATGCAGGTACTGTTAAGGGAGCTGGCTGGTGGAGGTGACTCCGCAGAAGACGACTGAGACGAGGAGTGCTGACCAGTCGATTCTATTACGGCCAGATAGAATGATTGAGAGAGGGACACGCTAGCTCCGACGCCAGTGCGCTCGTATAAGCTAGATGGTGTTCGCTGGTCGCATCTGGTAAGGAATTCGCAGCGCTGAATCGCTGGCCTTTGAGCTGCAGAGCAGACAGCCCCACTACAGTGCTCCTTTCGTCACCTGCACGGACTACACTAGGTCTCAAGGACTGTCAGTGAGCATCTCGCTCTCGCTCGGTAGTATACGGGGCGGAGGAGATTCGTGGTAGGGTAAGTCACAGATGAGCCGATTGTAATCAGGCTCGAGTTTGGAGCCAGCTGTCCCGAACCTTCTAAACACACCGTCCCGTTGTCCCTCGCTGCGGGGCCAGGCACTCCAGCACTACCCACCACCACAGCACCCTGGACCCTATCACCCCTGAACTGGGCACAGTTGCCTCCGAGGTGACATATAAGAGAGTCAGAGCCCAGGTAGCCTTGCTACCTGTGGCTTTATATGGACACTTGACTTGGCGGTCATTTTTTGTTTTACAGCTTGTTGTCATAAAGTTTTATTTTGATTCACACACTGCTTCATTTTCTTTTTTTTCAATAAAGTCTTTGGTGTTACTTTTAGAATGGTTTAAAGCCTTAAATGCTTGTGGGATGGGTTAAGATAGCAGTGGGGTGGGCAGTGGATACCTTTGGGATGGGTTAAGATAGCTGTGGGATGGCGTTAAGATAGATGTGGGATGGGTTACGATAGATGTGGGATGGGTTACGATAGCTGTGGGATAGATAAGCCTCCAGTGCAAGCATACGTGGGACTGGTATGGTCCACCCTCCCCTGTTGCCACACCTATAGCCCTTTCATATCAATTAATAAGTAGATAAATCATAACACACATGTTGAACACACAAGTCAACTCTTTATTAAACGCCCTGTTTCATTTGTAGGCCCCACCCAACATACATAGGCCCAATCTCATGCCTTTTGTGTGATGAGACAGGCTGAAGGAAGCATCCATTAGCATGCTAACCATCGGCTGCGCGGCACTGGCCTGCTCCCCTGGGGAGTTGAGCCAGTGTTTAGGAGGTTTGACGCTGCTTCTCTCCCTTCACGTGAGGTCTGCGATTTGGATGTGCGTGGTCGCACATACCTGAATGTCTATCAGGTTTTCGCCCTTGCCCTCCTATCTCCCAGGCTCCATGATGTCCGCATTGCCTTGTTGACAGATCCACAAGCCTGTTCCGCAAGAACTGGTAAGGGTGCCATGGGAGATTGTCTGGCAGGATGCAGCAAACTTCCAATGATCCTCCTCATGGTCTCTGGGCGGATGCTGCATCGTGGTGAGAAGTACCTGGAACTGTTGGCCAGGATGCAAAGGCGTTCTCCTCCCACGCCGCCTTGCCCTGGCAGCCTGGGTAGTTTGAAGATCCTCTCTCACGGGTGAGGAGTCTGGAAGTGTAGGGCTTCATGAGGTAGGTTCTGAAGGGAGAAGGCGTCATCTCCCCTCAAGATGAAGTAGGGCACATCTTGCATGTCGTTTGCGAAGGGGGTCGGATCTGGAAGCCGCACGATGCAGGTTTGCCTTCCCCAGCTCCTCCTTGAGGTGACGGACATTGTATATCCTGGGTACCTGAAGATGACCGCGTCAACCTGAAGCATCAATGTAACATGAACTTGTAGTCAGCATCGACGCATGGTGAAGAGGACGAATGCCTGAAGAACCCTTGTAGTTGAAATAAGTGGAGCCCTGAACTTGGGCTGGAGCTTTGCAGGCCACGTGCCTTGCCATCTATGGCTTTCCATGGTGTGGGGGGAGAAGTTCCCACCGTCTGGTACCTGCTCTGCAACCTTCTTCCATCTTTTCAGTGGAGGGGCAACTGGAGGAGCCTCCTCCTTTGTTTTCCTTCGATGATGGCCTGCACGCCTTCTCCTGACACAATGCTGATCGGTGTTGTGTGGACCCTCCAGCCGTACTGGCATTGCTCCCTGTAGGATGGTCCCTGAGGCCAGGTGGCGCAGAGTCATGCCAACTTGAGCTCAGGTTCCAGGCTGGGCTGGAAGTTGGTGTTGCTTGGTCAACTGGGTGCCAGGCGCTCACAACTTCGTCAAAACATGGCTGGCAGGCATCCTCATTCGAAAGTTCTGGAATGCCGAGTGTCTTCGTTCTGAAAGCTCCCACCATCAGCTTGTTGTACAGTCCGTCCTCTGCCTTCTGGCGAACCATTTCGGACCCAGAACACTTCTTGGCATGGCCTCCTTTTTTTCCCGTAGAACAGTTTTTGAAAGAGGCCTGGTAAAGGCTTCGTACTGGTTGGCAGAAGGATGGCGGCTGCCAAAAGGACTGTGTTTACGATCCCACAATGGACATACTGGATTGCTGTGGCAGAGGAGAGTCAGATGAAGGCTGCAGAGGTCTGCAAGCTGGGCTGCTGTTCTGACAGTGATAAATGCAAGGTGAGTTGCCCCCTTTCTTATAGGCAGTATAGGTGCCCTTTGCATCCTCTAAGGCATCCTGCAGACATCTTAATATCCGAGATAGTCCCCTCTGCGAATGTTTTTCCGGTTTTATAACGCTTTGCTTCGTGTGCAATGCCCGCTCGGCATCCATTCTGCATCGTTCCGCGTCGTTTTCCGCTTCTCCCTGTGTCCGAGCGGATGCGAGTCGCGCGGATACATAGCGGATGCTGCAGATATAGCGGCTGCAATAGCAGATGCAGAATGGACGATACTGGATACATTTTTCGCGCAAAAAGTTTTGGGCAGCCCAAAACTTTTGGAGCGGATGAGAACTCAAAATAAACGGATGCTGGAGGATAGAGAGGGAAGCAAAACGAGGCAGTGAGTACATCGCGTTTTTCAACGGATGGCAAGCGTTTTTGTCCGTTTTACATCCTCTTTGCATCCGTTGGTTCAGTGTGACATGGGCTTAAGATTCTTAAATAGATTGGCAAAGAGAGATGGTGATGACACCCAAACATTATACTTCATGTTCACAAGTGGGGGAAAAAAAACCCATCTTTGAAGACAGCAGATTAAGAGAGTTGGAAAGGACTTTGTAGGTCATCTAGTCCAACCCTCTCCCCCCCACTCCAAGCAGGAGACTCTACACCATTTCTGACGAATGCCAGTCCAATCTCTTCCTAAAAGCCTTCAGCTAAAAGCCTTTTACTTCTCAACCAAGAAGCTTCTTCAGCTCTTCTTCAACCCCATTCTTTCCTTCAGAAGATTTGAGGTAGGGTCGACATGATAGCAGTATTCCAGTATTTGAGGAGCTGCCACAAAGAAGAGGAGGTCAAATTATTCTCCAAAGCACCAGAGGGCAGGGCAACAAACAATGGTTGGAAAGTAATCAAAGAGAGAAGCAACCTGGAATTAAGGAGAAACTTCCTAACAGTGAGGAGAATTAACCAGTGGAACAGCTTGCATTCAGAAATCGTGGGCGCTCCATCATTGGAGGTTTTTAAGAAGAGACTGGACAGTCACTTATGACCATTTTTCATGCTTATGACCGTTGCAGCATCCCCATGATCAACATTTGGAAGCTTGGCAACTGGCATCGTCTGAGATCGTATAGGTTCTCCTGCTTGAGCAGAGGGCTGGACTAGAAGACCTCCGAGGTCTCTTCCAGCTCTATTCTATTCTAAGGGGCAGATGTTCCCTCTTTTGTGACATGACGGGGCCCCGCATAGAAACGCGAACTACAACCTGAACTCACTCTCGTCCTCATTTGTTTCGCGTTTCTTGGTATCTATCAGCGAGAGCGGAGGAAAGAGCGGCGACTTTCGATCGTCATTGCTCAAAGCGACGGGGACGGGAAGCGGAACTGTGACGCTGAGTTTGTTCCCGGCATGTGGTGGTGCTTCGGCCGGAGCCGACCGGCCTGGCGGAAGTTCGCCGTTTCTTTTCCTTCGGCGCCCGCCGCTCGTTCGCGATGGGGCGGCCAAATCCTGCCGCGACGTTGGCTCGGCAGCCAGCCGGATTTGCGCGAGTTGTTCGCCAGACCGGCGCTTCGGCGTTTCTTGGATCAGCACTGCCAGCCGGAAGAGCAGCCCGGGGGTTTCCGTTCGGCGCTGGCGGCGCGGATTCGCCTCTGGAGAGACAAAGAAGAGGAGCTGCGCGAGACGGAGCGGCTGGCGCGAGAAGGTGAGACGGTCTCCGCCTGACGGACCGCCGCCGGATGGATGGCTGGATTGGAAGAGGACGGTGCGCGCTGGGAATCGGGGTCTTTCAACCTTTAAGGCTTGCGGGACTTCAACTCCCGGAATTCCTCAGCCAGCTTTGGAGAATTCTGGGAGTTGAAGTCCACAAGTCTTCAAGGAGCCAAGGTTGGAGACCCCGATTCCCAGCGCGCACCGTCCTCTTCCAATCCAGCCATCCGGCTGAGGGACCCTGCGCTGGGTGACAGCAACCAGCCCGCCTGCCGGGGTCCCCGAACGGATCCGAACTGACGAACTGTGCTTACACTCTCACCACTGCGCACACTACTAGCGTATTTGCGCAGCCCGATTCTGGAAGTTGAAGTTTCCGAGCAGAGCAGAACAGAACAGAACAGAACAGAACAGAACAGAACAGAACAGAACAGAACTCTTTATTGCCAAGTGTGATTGGACACACAAGGAATCTGTNGAACAGAACTCTTTATTGCCAAGTGTGATTGGACACACAAGGAATTTGTCTTGGTGCAAATGCTCTCAGTGTACATAAAAGAAAGGATACATACATATGTTTTATATAACATAAATATGTTATAAATAATATAAATATGTTATAAATAATATAAAGTGCTGCTGGGCTTAATATTTTTCAAGTCCACTCAGGGCTGACGGTTTATGTGCTATCAAATTAGTGTTGACTCAGTCCCTACGTAAAGGAGAGATTCAACCGAAAAATGAGAATGAGCTGGAAGAGCTTAGCCTTCAGAAGTTGTGGGAGCTTTCAAGGAAAGACTGGACTGCTTGCTACCTGTCAGAAATGGTATAGGGTCCCCTGTTTGAGCAGGGGGTCAGGCTGGATGACCTACAAGGTCCCTTCCAACTCTGTTATTCTGTTCCCTGATATGATCTTCCTGTTTCATCTTTCACCACAAGGGGCTGGATCATCATTTTTCTTTATCTAGTTATAATGTGCTAACCACTAAATTCAGTTCCATCATTCAATAAAAAAATACGTGTCTTCCTATGAAACTCAAGACTTGTATGTTTTTATGTGGTGATTTCTAGCTTCCCTGCTCTGAGAATATTTAGTGCCCTAGTTCCAAATGTTTAAAAATATTGAATTGTTATACTGCTCTATGAGCAATTTAAAGAAAATGTGCAATAAATATAACTCCAAAACGATAAATAAATGGTAACCAGATTCACTAGCAGTGAATAAATACAAACATTTGGTCTGGTTCACTCTAAATTTAAATTTTATTTTAAAAGCAGATGGTAACCTGAAAGCAGAATGCCTTGGCCAGGTTTGTGAATTAAATGCTAGTTTATTACAGGTAATCCTGGATTTATGACCACAATTGAGCCCAAAATTTCCATTGTTAAGCAACACAGTTAAGAGAGTTTTATAACCTTTCTTGCCAGTGTTTTTAAGTGAATCACTGCAGTTGTTAAGTTAGTAATGTGATTGTTAATCTGGCTTAAAATAATGCCAGTTGCCAAGCTTCCAAATTTTGATCACATGATCATGGAGAATGCTGCAATGGTCATAAGCATGAAAAATGGTCATAAGTCACTTTTTTCAATGGCACTGTAAGTTTGAACTGTCACTAAATGAGTAGTTAAGTTGAGGACTAGATGTATACCTTTCATATTTGTGGTTGATATCTGAATAGGAGAAGAGTTAAAAATACTAAATAGCCAAGAGACAGGAAAGAAAGTATGAACCAGAGAAAAACAATCAATGCTATTATGATAATAGTGTACAATCCTATTCTAGATGAAAATGAAGACTTGCGGAAGCTTGCAGAAAAGGAAATTATTTCCTATGAGGAAGAGATAGAAGAATTGAGACATCAGGTAAATCACTTACTGAGGCATGACATTTAAATTCAAGACTAACTTCTATTTTGATAATGTACTGTCAAATGCTATTATTTGGCAGTCTTCCTCTACTGTCCCATTTCATGTCCGGTCTCATTTCCTTCCCCCCCCCCCCNTTCCTCCCCCCCCCCCCTCCCTCCCCGCTGATTTTTGGTTCTTTTCAGGATTTAGTTTCAGGGAGGAATCCCATGAATCTGGAAGAATTTTTGTTATGAATAAAAGTGAACTGTTATTGATGCTTTCCGAGCTTAGTTGGTTTCTTGAAGATATTTCATCACTATTCTACAGTTTCAGTGAATTGGTAGCAATTTGATGTTGAATCTTATGTACACTTAAGTCATCTAAATTAATTTGTCAGCTAAGACTAACCAACTTTACGGTAGATGTATTCATTGGAATTAGGGAAAAATATTTTTAACAATTTTAATACATTACATAATGTTTAAAATATGTGTACTACACTTTTTTTTATTTCAGCCCATTCCAAGCAGCATTCCTCGCTGAAGGAAATTTTACTTAAATAAAAAAGGTCTTTTTATGTATTTCAGATAGTATCACTTTTGATTCCTTCAACGGAAACTGACAAAAATGATCTTGTCATAGAAGTGACTTCTGGAGTTGGAGGGCTGGAAGCAATGTTGTTCACTGCTGAGATGTTTGATATGTATCAACAGTATGCGGCATATAAAAATTGGACTTTTGATACTCTGACATATACTTCCAGTGTTATAGGCAAGTAACTTTTTGAAATTCTGGCATGTACTTCCAGTCCTATCAGCAAGTTGTCTTGAGATTACAAAAGAAATATCCAAACTCTATAGTATGTAACAGAGAGTGATGATTCTCATCTTCAGTATCTTCCCCTAGGATGGAGAATCATATTATTTCAGTGCAGTTGTTTTAGAGTGCTTAGGAGTGTTAAGAATGCTAGAGGTATCTCATGTAGTGGCATATTTTTATTTTTATTTTACTTTGACACTGTCTTTCTCCAGGTAGCTCACAATATAAGTACAACACAAACACAGCACAATAAAAATACAATAAGAGAAATAAACAAAATACTAGAACCATGTAAGGCCAATGTATGTCAGAGGTCAGGCAAATGGGAGACATGCAAATGGGACACATAAACCTACATGAAAAAAACTATTCTTTCTTCATGAATGCCTACATCTGCATGCCCTGCACACCACTGTAAGATATAGACCTCCAGTAAACTGCAATTAGGTGTATCATAGCTCAACAGCAGACACTCATGAACACACACGATAGGTAGATAGACAGGCAAGCAGGCACTTTTTTTGTGTTTCTGAACTTTTGAATAATCTTTTTTCTAGAGACGTACACTTTGTGATTGCTTTTATTGATTATTGATTTTTTTTAATCAAGGTGGTTTAAGACATGCATCTGCCAGTATAAAAGGCCTTGAAGCATATGGACAATTGAAGTTTGAAGGAGGAGTACATCGTGTTCAGCGCGTGCCAAAGACTGAGAAGCAAGGCCGCATACATACCAGTACAATGACTGTAGCAATATTACCAAAGCCAAGTGAGGTAGGCAGTTACTATTAGTATTTGGACCAACCTTCTGCATTCAGATAAGAGAATTCCATTTAATTACACATTTTTCCTCCCTATTTAGAACATGAAGACTAATTAGCAGCATTAATAAAATCACAAAATCTTACAGCATAAATAATTTATAAATTTTGTTGAATTTGGGACGATTTGCAAATAGTCTGTTAGAGAATAAGCAAAGTGTCTCTTTCCTGTTCTAGATAACTCTCACAATTAATCCTAAAGACTTATGTATTGAAACTAAAAGAGCCAGTGGAGCCGGTGGCCAGCATGTGAATACTACTGATAGTGCCATACGGATAGTTCATATTCCCTCAGGTATTGGAACAGGACTTTCAAATGAGTGGACTTTTTTTTTTAAATGGTCTCATGTTTTATATGATGATGCTCAGTAACAAGATACATGCTTTATAGAAAATCTTAGCTATAACTGTTGTCTACAATTTGGGCTGAGGATATTATGGGATACAGAAAATTTCAGCACTGTAGCGTAAAATCAGGAAGCTAACCAACCAAGATAAGCTCTAGGAATTCTCACTCTGAAGTTGTGGAAATACATGACCTGGAGTCTGTTTTGTCAGTGTTCCAGTTAAGACTGGGAACACTGAAAAAAAATATGAAAAATGTTCTTGCTTTGGAAAGGATGATGTAATGTATAAATTAGAGAATGCTAATTTTGCATACATACTATACATATATTATGTGAAATGAGATTATACATTGCTAACAGTGCAGTCCAGTACATTTTATTTGCAACCTTCTCTCAATAATCTCTTTCAAACTTTCTCTTTTTTTACTTGTACCTCTACTATATTCATTTTCTTAGAACTAATAATGTATAATACATTATATCTTTCACTGCATACAAACTTACAAAAAAACCCATAAAAAGATCATTGGCTTCTGGTAGAATATAAAGCACATATATAAAAATATATAACAAAATTTGTCATTCCAGTCAAGACTTGTGCTGATTTTGCTACAGTTCAATAGTATATTTGTTTCCAAATCCTGACATCCTATTCTTAAATTTAAAAATAGAGCATAATAATTCAGTTGTATCATTTAATTAAAAATGCAAAGTAGTCTTCTGTATTAATTATATCTTAACATATAACATACATTATTGTACTTTACATGCTTTTGTTTTTGTTTTTTGCTTTTGCCTAACTTCTACATCTCCTCTGTTGTAGGTATAGTATCTGAATGTCAACAAGAAAGATCTCAAATTAGAAATAAAGAAAAAGCGATGGAGCTTCTTCATGCTAAACTATATAGCATCAAACTTGAAGAACAAACAACAAAGATACATACTGCCAGAAAGATTCAGGTAAAATGTGCTGCATTGTTCTTCAGATCTAAGGATGTTCTGCTGTAATAACTATGGCTGAATTTGCAGCTGAGGTGAGGTATGGAGTTAAGACTGGCTAGCTTTGAGTCTTTGCAGAAGATAAAGCAATGGAAACTTGACCACCCTTCCTCCCCCAAACATCTATCTATATATCTACCTACTTGAAGTGCTTATCTGGTTGTTCTCAAGAGATTGCAGTTAGTCTAGTGAGATTCTTGTAGATTCAGCTCATTGTGTCATTCTGCTTCCTTGCACCTGACACTATCAGATTTTTCTGAAAGCAAATCAGCAGTGCACTGATACACATTCTTTCACTGGAGCCTCAGTTACAAAGAAAAATCAAAACTGGTGAGAAAAACTGTTTTTGCTAACATCATAAAGAAATAAAAATAGTTGACAATACCATCCATGATTTATTTGCTGTACCTTGTCAAAGAACCTCAGTGAGCATGATCTAAACAGCAGGCATCAGCAGGCTGCTTTGTTAATAAGCCATTCCTTGTGGTGTTGGCTAAACCAGCTCATGTTGAAAAGACCTGGATTATAATTTGGATATAGTTGAAATACAAGTGACACAGTGTGAATCCTGAAGTGTTACTGAGCATTGGTAGGAGGAAAGATGTAGTTGTGTAGAACAGCATTCTGCCAAATTGGTGCCTTTTGTTTGTTGGTCCTTCAAAATTTCCAGCCAAGAAGCTGAGTAATCATGAAAATTGTGGCCCAAGACATTTTGAGGGAGGATAATTGCTTAAATTGTTTTGTCTTGAATTCTGTACTTTTTTCTCTTTTCCTATCCACTTTATTCAAAATTTCTCCCCGATTGAGATGGAGATGTTTAGATGGAGATATGTAAAAGAGGTATTATGCAAGTGTGTCATGCTTAAAATAATTGCCCTCTATGGGTAAATTTAACAAAAGTTCACTAACCTTCCTCCAGATTTCCTGTCCCTTTCTTGAGCAGTTTAGACTGGAAGCTCTTCAGAACAGTGTATTTATTATTTGTGTAGTTTTTGCTTATATTCACTTTGTAAAGGGCTGTATATATTGATTTACTTTTTCATGGATACACAAATGCACACATTTTGTTGGATTGGGAACATTTCCTAAATACTAAACTTTCCAGACATGTAAAAACTTTACTGATTAATTTTTTCCCCTGTTTAGATTGGGACCAAAGGAAGATCAGAGAAAATCAGAACTTACAATTTTCCCCAGGATCGGGTTACTGACCATAGAATAGGCAAGTCAGTACATCACATCGAAAGATTCATGCTGGGAGAAGAACTGCTCGATGAAATGATAGAGTCTCTAAGAAAATACAGTGAATACGAGGTGTTAATGGAAGTTATTTCAGAAAATGATGCAAGCAGACCAAAATGACCTTCATCAAATTCTAGACCATAGGTAGGAAAGTGCTTTCAAACTAGTTCACTGCATATGTTTGCTTGCACAGAACTGATTTACGGTCACATATATCAATTTATTTCGGTGCTGCTTAATACTCAAACAACAAATACTGATTACCTCTAACAAGGGGGTTGAATGCACCCTACCCCATGGCCTGGGAGAAGTCAGGTACTTAAGGCATTCCTAAATGCCATGATACAAGCTGTCCATAGCTTAGGGGGACCTAATTCCACAGAACAGGTGCCACAAGAGAAGCTATGCTTCAGGTCCTAAAAAATGACAGTGATCAAAGGGACCTGGAGCTTGCCTAGTCTGTTGGATCTTACTGACTGGGCAGAAACCACAAGAAATAGGCAGTTTCTCAAATAAACAGGTACATGCCATGTTGGGTTTTATAGGTGATAACTACGGTAGCACTTTGAATTGCATCCAGAAGCATACTGGCACCTAGAGCAACAAACAGAAGTCAAATGGGCAAGGCTAAAAGCATGATGAGACTAAATGGCTAAGTTTTGTCTGTTTTCTATTTTGTTTTTGAAGGATTTTGATGTGTATATTAAATGTATATACTGCCCAATTTCCAATGACTCTGAATGGCATGAAAGTTATTACTATTGTGAAAAAGCATCAATGTTTCAAGGAGAAACTGTTAAATATATTTATTTATTTAATTTATACAGCTGCCCATCTTAGTGAGTAACTCCAGCGAATCTATAATTCTGGTTAACAGAATTAAAATAGAACAAAAACAACAGCGAACATGATAAACATTAAAAATTTAGGCAGCCAAGAAACAATAATCCAAATCACTAACACAACCAAGAAGCCAAATTCTAAAAACTGGGTTATAGCTTCCAAACTTGGATAATGGTGAGAAATTGGAAAACTGAGAATATGCCAGTTTTCAATTACTTGCTCATAGTCAACTGTGTAGTTGAAGTTTTATGTATTTGTTTTATTTCTAGGCAGTCCATTCTGAATGGCTCTAGGTAAGCAACAGTAAGAAACACCAGTAAGCTTCCAAATAATAAACTAAATATAGTTTCAAAATTGTACAAAAAATGAACATAGACCTTATCTGCCAAATTAACATTTTCAAACACAGCATACCCTCCTGTGCTTGATGGAAATGACCAGATTTTAACCTGGTCTTGATCTAATTATGTCTTTGCAATGTTGCACGAGTACATAAATGAAAAGGTAGAAATTGATGGGTATAAGTGAATTATCCAGTCTACTTTGGATATATCGGGCAAAGTTTGAACATTATTTTTTGGACATGTCCATGTTCAAAACTGCACTCAGTCAGCCTGATTGAAATCATTTCCCTTAAGAATTTACTGTTTGCTAATAATTATAGGTGGGGTTCCTTATCTTACATATAATAGATTGTGTCTGCGTTGCATCAAAGATGGGGGAATCCAGGACTTTACAGATCTAGCGGCTTTCATTTTTTAAAATCTTTTAAAAGGGTGCTCCTAAGCAGTAGCAATGTTTTTTCCAAATTCTTTTTCCATTTGAGGAGAAACATTCTGAGGTCTTTCTGACCTCATGGGCAGAAACATTTTCCTGCAAATGTTTCCTTACCCAAGTTAGGTAACATCATTAGTGCTAGTAATGAATTTTGCTCTCAGCTCTCCTTTTCCATTTAGGTTGTCACATATACTTGTAAAAGGCAAGTCAAAGCAATTGTCTATGTTAAGAAAAGGAGTCCCTGTGTGAATGATAAGGAATGTATATTTTGTAACAATTTTCACTTGAAATAAATTACATTGAGAATTGTCTTTTGAGAATTCGATTTTTCTGAATGTTAAAACAGAAAAAATTCCTTGACTTTATTCAGAGGCAGATTCAGGTTTGCATCCATGCTTCTATTTATTGTCTTAGTCTCCTGTTTTTGCACAAAAAAATAAACAGGGCAGTGTAGTTGTAAATGATGAAAACAACTTACTTGTAAAAGATGAAACGCTTCCCAGCAACCTCTCCCATGAGACATTTAACTGTAGAACTACCCTACCAGAAATAAAGATTATATCCCTTTACATACACATTAGCTCTCTTAATGATATTGCCAGGTCATCTCCAAAGAGATTTTATTGAAAAAATTGAAACATAGTTTGGGGAGATCTGTTTAACTTTACTAAATATGATGGTATTTCTTCATTGATAACATATTCGACATGGGCTTTTAAACAAATAGCCTTGGATTTTTAAAATATATAATGTAAAAACAAAGGGAATCCTGTCTTGAAGTTTTTTATGTGTGCGCTTGTTACTGTGAAAGGGTCATTTCTGATCAATGCCCTTACTCTGAAGGATGTAAATAATTGTGGGAAATAAGTGCATCATTCTAAAGCAGGGGTCTTCAAACTTGACAGGCTTTAAGACTTGTGGACTTCAACTCCCAGAATTCCTCTTCCAGTCATGTTAGCTCAGGAATTCTGGGAGTTGAAGTCCACAAGTCTAAACTTGCCAAGTTTGAGGACTCTTGTGCTAAAGTCCACAAGTCGTGCCGACATAATTTAATGAGAAATCATGATTCCTCAAATTAATACTGGCAAACAGTAAGATAAACGCAGGGTCACTGTGGGAATGGTCAAGGAACTTTTCTATCGGTCCTAATCCTTTGTTTGGGATGACCATAGTCTGCGTCCCGAATTTCTTTCTTTTTTTTTTTTAAAGCATTAACTCTTTGGAAGTTTAGGGTAAAATATACGGGACCGGGGTCCTCGAATATTACAGGGAATATTTTCCAAATCAGGTGCCCTTCGGAATAGACTGTAAGCTCCATCTTACCCAATTAAAATTAAAAAAGGACCAACTTGAATCCAAGCTGAGTTACTTTAGAAAACGTGCGAAGAAGCGCGGCGGCCGAATAAACGAGTTTCCCCTTAACGGCCAGTTTTTTATTAAAAAAAAAAAAAAACGGCGCCTTAATAATCCGGCCACAGGCTCTCTTTTCTTGGCCCCCCACACCTCCCCACGTTCTCCTTCGCGCCCTTGTCGCCACATCCCGTCCCGCGCTCGTCCCCTCAGGAACCCCCGGGGGATGGGCACGAGACACCCAAAGGGCCACGTCCAATGGAACGTCCCCGAGCAGAGGGAGAGCGCGCGAGCCTTGTCGCACTCCTGCGGCAGGCGCCGGCAGTCACTCTCCCGCGCTCTGGCGTGCCTTAAATCTACACCACCACGCCAAGAGAGGGCAGGGCGCGCGCTAGTTAGCGCCTCTCTCTCTTCTCTCTATTTTTTTTTTTTTTTTCCTCCACCTTTCCCCCGCGCGCGCGCTCAGTCTTTTAAAATCCCTTGGCTGGCGGGCAGAAATGGGAGGGAGGGGGGGGAGGAGTCCCTTTCAACGGCAAGGCACACCTCGAAACACGGCATTGGCCGCCACCACTCGCTTCTCGTTGATTGCTACGGCTTGGCCAGAGAACCTCTGATTGGCTCTTTGGGTTTTGGATACCAATTTAAACCTTTTAAAAGTGCCCGAAAGGAGATTCCATCCAGAGCAGACGGAGGTTGACTGACTTGAGGGGGGGGAAAAAGAAAAAAAAAGAAAAGAAAAGAAAGCAAGCGTGAAAGGAAGCAGCGCTTTTGCCGGCTCGAAAACCAGCTACTTCAGGTACGCGGCGGTTTATTGGAGGCTTATTTGCGGGAGAACCGTGGCTCTTGTTCCTTGATGCGGCCGAAGTGGATTGCTCATAAAGCAAGCTCGGCTCGATCCCCACGACACGAGACTGCGAATGAATGGACTGGGGCCCATAAGCGGGTACTCAGTTATGCGGGATGCGGGGAGAAGAAATACGGGACGCAGCGATAACAAAAAAAGAAAAAATAAAATAAACCTACATACCCTCCGCCAATCGCCACGGTTGAGAAATGAACTTCGGGCAGAAGTCCCGCGCAGCGAACAAGCTATCGGTTCCTCCGGACTCTTGGCCGGGGGTGCTGCAGGAAAACCTGCACGCTCCGCAGCATAATCCTTGATCCGACTGCACCGGGTAAAAAAAAAAAAACATTCTTTGGGGTGGGCGATCAATTTTTCTCTCACGCCTCAATGCCCAACAATTGTCTCTTCTTTTTTCTTTTCCAAAAATCATGGCAGCTTAGGGCAAAAATAAATAAATAAATGGGTTCCTTTGCGATGGAAGGGGAATGACTTGATCGCGTTGTGGGACGGTTCCTTCTTTCTCTGTCTCCCCCCCCCAATCTCTTCTTGGAGGCCGCCTCGGCGGAGTGAAGCGCGCCCGGCGGGCTCCATTTCTCAAAGAGCTCAGGGCGGGTTTGAGAGCTCCCTCGCTTTTGGCTGTGAGCGCGCCAGTCAGGTCAGGATTGGATGGCAAGGGCGGTTTGGCGTGGGTTCTGCGGGCCTGCCTGACTCTCCTTCGCACCAACACTCCGAACCCTGATTGACGTCATTTCCGAAAGAAAGGGGGGGGGGGAGGGGGGTAGAGAAAGCAGATTTGAAAGGCCCCTGAGCAAAAAAAAACTGAGGGGCAGGGCGGAAAGAAATCGCCGCCTCCACGTTCGTCTCTGCCTTTAAGGGGGTCTTTTCTTGTCAGCGCTGGAAGCTTTTAAAAATTTTGGAGGGAGAACAAAAAATTTAATTCCCCAGGTCAAGCTAAAAAGAGAGGGTTGGTGGTGCGGCCTCTGACAGGATCCCCATCTCTCTCTCTATATATATAATATAGAGAGAGAGAGAGATCGGGGGGATATATCATGTGTGTGTGTGTATATATATATAGAGAGAGAGAGTTAGTGTTAATTCTGGTATTTTACTTATTTATTATTCAAAACATATATATAATAGGAGAGATGGGGGATATATAGTGTGTGGTGCTGTGTGTGTGTGTATATATATAGTAAGAGAGAGAGAGTGTTATTCTTGGTATTTATTATCAGAAAACATATATATATATAGAGAGAGATGATGGGGGATATGTATTGTGTGTGTGTATAATTGTATATACTATATATATATATATATATATATATTATATATATAATATATATATATATATATATATATTATATATATATATAATATATAGTGTTATTCGGTATTAATTTTATTTATTTATATTCAGAAAACATATATATATAATACGAGAGAGAGAGAGATAGATCAACAATAAGCAGACATGTGTATCCTCTGATGTGTTTAAGTTTTGGAACAGGTTCATGTTCAGGCTTTGTTCTTTAACCTGAACCCTGGTTCATGAGGGGGCTACATAGCCAAAAGTAAGCTGTGGATTTGGCTATATGCACAGCCTAAGTGTCTGAATGTGCTGTCCTTCCTGGTTCCCTTAGCAATAATTTCTTAAAATAAATAATGTCTTGAAATTACCTTTATGGCTTCCCGTTTTTCTTTTTAACTGCCGTGAGCTTATAAGATCTGAGTATTTTCTATCCCCATTGATTAATAAGGTCTCACAAAGCCATGTCTTGAAATAGTGTTGCCAGCAGCAGTTGTGCAATTCAAGGCAGTTTTAAAAATGGTTCTCAACTGGCAAGACTTCTTGCCTCACATATATGAAGGCACTATAACTAGGTTAGAACCAAGAGCATATCTAAGTGATGATGCATTATATTATACTAATCCCATAAATAATACCTGCAATTGAACCCCTTTTTTCAATGTCACTGATGAGATCCTATAATATGTAGAAGCTATTTAAAATATTTCTGGAATGACTTCGCTTAGCAGATTGGGGTAAGATATTTTTTCCATCCATATCTATGCAAGCCCTGGGAACAGAGGAGAAAAAATTGTTATGTATGAGAGTACATTCTGCTTAGTTGGAGTCTGCCAAATCAGCTATATGGAAAAAGATTTCAAAATTGCATTGCTAGCTTCTTGAAGAAAGTTTTTATATTTTGGGATAAAAGAAAGTTGTGTATAACCTTTACTGAAGCATTTTCTACAACAAGAACAGTTTGGGGAAAGGTTACGACACAGCCTAGTGCCATTTTTCTGATTAAAAAAAAAATAGATCAAAGACTATTCAAGTCTTTGCCCATACAGGAAAACCATTGTTAGAGTCTGAAAAATGGCTGATCAATTCAGAGTCCTTAAGCAGATGTGATTTGCTAACACCTTGCCAATGCAGGAAAACCACTGCTACAGAATGGCCTGGAAAACTTACAATCCTTAAGTAAACATGATTTATTAACTACTTAACAGGTTACTATATCCCAACATTGTGTAACTTGGGTTCCTCTAATCAAATTTGTGATAAACATACCATATTTATTGCCATCTTTAATTTGGGTTCTGTTGAATTGGTCTCTGTGGATATCTTGCTAAATTGCATATATGCAGAATAAAACAGTATTATTATTTTTGTTTTGTCTGAAGTCAAATACCTTGCCACTTGTATTAATCCTTTCTATGGGATGCCACATTTCTATTTACAATTATCAATAAAATAATCAAGAATTATCAAAATAAAGGCAACAACTTGTTGATTTTATTTAAAAAAACCTGTTCTTTACTTTCAACCATTCTCTAGTTTAAAATAATGATTTGGACTAACATATATTTCTTAATTTCAGGGAACATTTGAAAAGCTACCCTAACCACTGAAAATGAAACGTGATTTTAATTATACCTATGTTTACTGTGGATCTTTACCATTAAAACTAACTGGAACAGAAGCAATACCGGAAGAGCCTTGTTCTGAGAGTTACAGTGAAAAATGCAAAGGCTGTACCAAAGAAAAGCTGTTCTATGGTGACCTGCATCATGGAAGTCCCAAGAATTTCAACCTCAAAAGTGGAGAAAAGCTTATGTGTAATAAAGAAAACAAAAAAGTATCATGGGGGCATATTGAGAGTGCCAATGAAATTGACAATGAAAATGAAGACAGTGGCTACTCCTCTTTGTTGGGTATTCAGCACAAACCCAATGATAATGATGACAGTGTGCTATTAGCAGGGAATATCAACAATATACCAAATCATAGTTTCAGTCCAAGAAAGAATTTACTACCAGTCCTCCATTTTGAAGAACTTGTCTGCTCAACTTTGAAAAAAACTAGCAAACGGAATCCAAAGTCATGGGCCCTTGTCTTAGATAAAATGGCTTCAAGGAAAATGGAATTTGTGAATCTGATTGGCAAAAAAATGGGATTAGATAAGCTAGATATTCTTGGAGAATTATTTCATGGGAAATTCAGACATCTGTTAGCAAACATCTTAATACACCTTAACCATACAGACTTGATAAAGTAAGTTCACAATGTTGTGTTTTCCCTTGGCAAAATAAATACAGGTTAACCTATAGTGTATTAAATTTAAAGATTTTCTTAAAGCCCATGATATGCTTTCTTGGGCAAAATGCTAGTTTTCATTACGTGAAAATACTTCACAAGAAGACTGAAGCTATGTCAAAAATGTATTTTTTAAATGGAACAAGATTTGCATATGCCTTACAGCATGGGCTGTATGCTCACATAAAATAACTATGTAAGCATTTTTTTTCTAGTTATAGCATTAGTGCTACAGTACTGAAGAGAATTCTGACATTTGCAAATAGACTAGGATGAGCTTCAGATATAACTCACAAAGTCATTGTTGGGGCAAAAGAAAATGCTTTCCTAAAGGTTAGGCAAGGAAAATATTTATCATTTTTCTTTTCTACATTTTTAATGTAATGGAGACCCATTTCAGAAAAGGATAAAAAGTTTTCCAGTGTCTACATTGCTCTAGTTCAGGGGTGTCAAATTCACGTCATGTGACGTATCTGGACTTTTCCCCTTTGTTAAACCAGACATTGGCGTGGCCAGTGCGTGATGCATCTGGCCTACAGGCCAGAGGTTTGACAGCGCTGCTCCAGTTGATACTTTTCTATATCTTTAAGGAAGCACGTTCACTGAAAGCAGTAAAGGACTATTTTTTAAAAAACGCTTATATTTGTGTTATATGTGTATTAAATGTTTCTATGGTTTCTGTTAAGTAATAATTAGAATGCTGTCTGATTTTAACTATGGGTTTTCTTTCCACAACAGCATGGCTAAAGTTAGCATTACATGGAAGAAAATTCTTCTTAGTGACAAGTGGGCTTTCCAGATGTATAATAAAGCACTAAAACTCAGTTTGGTAAGTCTAGTGCTTCTCAATCAGAGACCTGAATTTTTATAAACCAAATCCCTGTAAATCATACAGCAGGATATAGCTGTAACATTCAGTTTCTGTTTCTAAACAGTAGAAGTGGTTAAAATAATATAAAGAACAGTGTATCACAAAAGTTTAATTTTTGTATGTAAATATTTTTTAAAACTGAAAAAGGATGTGCAAGAAAATAAATTTGCCAAAAGAACCATCAGGGAGATCTTCCTGGAGAATTGCTTTCTCTGAACATTACTGTTTATACTGAATGTCTGCCTGAAAGTGTAATGGGCAGACAATATCATCCAATATGTGGTCCCAAACTATGACTGGTTTGAGGTCGAGCAACTAGCTTTGGGTAAAAAGGTTAAAATAAGAAAGCGCTTTAAATTCTATAACATAGGTTAGTTTTATGACAAACAGAAAACAGACTTTTCTCCAGAGGGAATCAAGTTGGGGATTGTAAGGGAAAAAAAATATTAGTTAAATGTTCAATTTCCCCAGTTATTTCTTGAAAGGCTTATTTACTATACAGTATATGGAGAGATGAAAACATGTTATGTGCAAGTATAGTGATGAGTTACTGTATTTTCAGACAGAAGCAAATCATTGTTGAATGATTTATTAATAATTTATTAAAATTTTCTTTTCTCCACAGAATAGCAACACAGTAGTTGCCAAACAGTCTGATACACGGGAGTATGCTCTCCATCGTGAACCATTAACGTATATTCAGAAAGTAGCATCTACACAAATCAACTTTTCCAAAAAAACATCCCGAATGAAAGCAAACACCCAGAATAATCGGAGCTCTTCTTTCAGCCGGCATTCACAATTTTCTGAGGTAATATAAAATACAAATATTTTAATCTTGATTTAATGTATACTGAAAGTACAGGAAACCACTTATTAAGATTGTCAGACTGAGCTGAAGAATCTTTTGGAGCATAAGCAAACTCAAAGGCAGAATAAAAAATTGACTATGCCTTTGGGCACACTCATAGCAGGGAGTTTTAGTGTCACAAAGTTTAGGAACCTTTGATATACACTGATTAACATGTAATAATGAAAAGTGGTAAACTTAGTTTGAATGATTCAATCAAATCATTGGCAACATGGGCAAGAAGTTGCCCCAATTCTTAATTTTAATGTTTTAAACAATTTGTAAATTGCCCAGAGTCCCTGGGAGCTGAGCAGTAAGTACATTTTACCATGGTAAATTATTGGTACAATACTCCAATTTTAGGGACTACCATAGCTAGTGACCATTTGTGAATAAGACAGTAATAAAAAATCATTCCCCAACCAATAGCATTTAGACTTATATAACTGCCCCATAACGCTTTCGAGCAGTCCCTGGGTGTTTACAATGTAGAAGCGTTATTTACATATTACCCCCAACAATCTGGATCCTCATTTTATTGATCTCAGAAGGATGGAAGGCTGAATCAATCTTGACCTCTGTCAGGATGGAACTCAGAATGTGGGCAGAATTTTGCCTGCAATACTATATTTTAATTACTGCACCTCCAGAGCTCATTGGAGTGTTTACAGCCAAATTTAATGTGTTTGACAACAAAAGCTTTCAGTGTGAAACTAATTATCATCTGGTCAGTTTGAAGCTGCAGTGCCAGCTGGCTAGAGACTTCATCAGCTAATTTAAGGTCACAGAACTGTGCTTATTAGCTGGAAGTTAGGACTTCTTAAGAAAATGCTATGTTACAAAGAAAAGCAACTCTGGAAGCTATAACTTATTTAGGCAATCTCTATCTTGTGATGGAGCGAAAATAAATTGGACACAATGTGTTGTACAAGACAACTTCATCTGGTGAGATGGCAACAACCAGTGGTCTTTACAGCATCTCTTTCTCAATCACATGTTTGTTAGGAGTCATTTTACCTATTGAGAAAATCACAAACAGATTGGTCATTAAACAAGGACAGAATGAACCTATCTCTTAGAATTTTCTAAACATGTTTCATATAATTTATTCTAGGAAATTGGTTAAAAAAACAACTTCAAAAATACATGCTGGATTATGTGTTTTGTTTTGTTTTTAGACTGCAAAGACATTGAAAAATACTGAAAGTCTGAAAGTTTGCCATCGCTGTGGTTCCCCTGCAAAATATGATTCCCATCTGCAAAGGGCAACGTGTGTCCGAGAAAGCTGTGGTTTTGACTTTTGTACAAAGTGCTTGTGCAGCTACCATAGTGCCACAGACTGCATCATTGGAAAGCCTGTAAAAACGTCTTTCAGACTAGGACCTCTTCCTTGTAGCAAAAAAAGCAAACAGAATTTACGGAGGCTATAATTTTCCTGACATAAATTTTAGCTGGGGTATCATATTTTGCTTATAGGATCAGAAGAGGAGTGACTGTGAAAGTTGTGGTTGTCTAATTTAAAAAATGCAGTGATATTTTTAAAATCAATTTTAAAAAATTTTTCAGATAACTTCCTCTCCCCTTTTTAGAAGGATGTTCAACAGAATTTTTAAACTACTCGGTTTACATCGGAACTGTACATGACAATCCTGACTTAGCAAATAGACTAACAGTGGATTTTTATTAAATGTTACCGTTACTACCCCCAAATTATTTTTAAAAGTTGTTATATGGCCTCTAACTTGATGCCTTTATGAAATGCCTTTCAGAGTTTTTACAGTACAATCTATAATAAGCGAATGATATTTAATGTATTTGCAATGCCAAATTTTTATTAACTGAATTTCATCTGATTAAAAGATTAAATATATAAATAGCAGAAGTTTTTATAACCACACTTGTCCTGATAGCTGCTGAAATAGTGTTGTCCTGTCCCATTTCATTTTCATTACTAGGTAAAGTTGCCTAGAAATGTATATAATTGTAAATACTTAAATATTTGTTTGTCTACATGAAAAATAAAAACTATCTTTATAAATAAAACCGTCTCTGCGATGTGAATGTTACAGCCTTGAAAGATTAATGATGCCTCCATGGTGGCCCACTCATCACTTCAGTTCAATGCTCATTAGGTTGCTCATTGAAATAAATACCTTCATGCATTTGGACGCTGGGTGCTTAGCATGAGCACTAATTTACTCATGAGGTGTACACAGGTCTTTTCTAATTACTAAACTGCTATATGAATAGAAAGGAATAAATAGAATCTCCCTGATAGATCCTGTGCAGAGAATTATGTTCATAAAAGGATAGAAATGTTCCTGTAATCTTCCAGAGGTTGAAGAATAAAGCTATCAACACGCTTGACCATTGACAACCATCTGAGGCTGTTGTGAGTTATAATTTGGTAATGCCTTAATTTTTCACTCCTGTTAGATCTTTTTCCCACCATATTTAGGGCAGAACACTGCATTATTCCCCTTTGCCCCGAGATCTGGTATATTCCGTTTTGGCTGGCTTTTGTTTTGCAGAACAACACAAAACATTTCACACCTAGAGAAAGCAATCACAAATCAAGGAATCTTCCCTCTTTTTTTATCCCAAAGCTTAAAAATACACGAGTGGTAGTTCATACTGACAAACTGCTACTTTACCACCCAATAAATAGAGTTTAAAAACTGGCCAAGGTGAAGGTTCTAAAAAAAAAATCTCTTAGCCCAACTCAACCTCACAGGATTGTTGTGAAGAAAATAGGAAGAGGAAGGATTATGAGATAACGTTTTTTCCTTTGATTTAATAAATGCAGCAGCCCTTAACCTTTTGGCACCAGGAACCGGTTCCACAGAGAGGTTTTTCCACAGACCAGTGACATTGTTTCATGTGCTGCCTCATCCTGTGGATGGGGCTTCACTTGTTTGCAGGCCGGTCTGTGGGTTGTGGGACCCCTGATATATATATAGAATAAAGGTGGGATTAAAAAAATCACTTTCTAAATCATACGAAAGCAACCAAACCAGTGTAGATCTTTTTTCACTTTTAAAAACTTCAGAAGCTCAGCCAAACACATATCATTTTTAAAAGACAACACTGTTGAACTTCCATCTACTGCTTTGTGTAAAGCAACACCTACTTGGGTTTGGCTCTAGCAGGACGGAGGTCCCGTTAGTTACTATAGGAGTAGCTTAACAATGCCATCAGTGTATAGACAATACCTGATTGAAAGAATTCAATTGCCCAATAATCTAGCACAGAACTTGGAGGCAGAGGAGAAATATATTATTAACTAAGCTGGTGAGCACAATGTCAGGAAACAAGGCTGTTTCGAAACAATTTTCCAAGTTCCATAATAAAAGAATGGCAACCGGTCTGATGTGACGCAGGTGAAGAGAAGGAAAAATGGGACTTCAGGATGCACACAAAAAAATGAGATCCCTTCTCCCTCCGCCTTCAACTGTAACAATCCTTCAGATACCCAAAAGAACATGCCAATCACAGGACGTGGGATGATTGTAACACTTGAAACAACACTGAAATTGGGGTTTGTTCTGAACAGAGGATCAAGCAGTATCTTTTGAGGTGTTGACCCAAATGAACGCCTGATTAAACCATGTTTTTTTCTCTTGGTAAAATCGAAATGACCACTTCACGCTCCAAACATTTTGTACACCCTTAGATTTAGAAACCATGAGATCTAATTCCATTGCATCTTGTGTGACCTCGGGCCAATCCCTCTCTCTTAGACCTAGGAAGCAAGTAAGGAAGATCTGTTTCCAAAACCTTGTCAAGAAAAGTGTAGACCTTAGCAGAAGAACAGAATTGGAAGGGAACTTCTATCCATCCCCCTGCTGGAGCAGGAGACCCTATCATTCCAGAAAATGGCTGTTCAATCTCTTTTTTAAAAGCTTCAATGTTGGTGTATCTACAATTTCTGAAGGCAAGCCGCTCCACTGATTAATTGTTTTCACTGTCAGCAAATTTATTCTTATTTCTAGATTGGATCTCTTTTTGGTAAGTTTCCATCCATTACTTCTCTTGCCATCAGGTGCTTTACAGAATAAGTTGTCTCCCTCTTCTCTGAGACAGCCCTTCAAACATTAGAAGGCAGCTTTCATATCATCCCTAAGTCCTTCGTTAAACTAAACACCCCCGGTCCTAGGGGTAAGATTCAAAATTTTTAACAACTGGTTCTGTGGCCGTGGCTACGTTGATGTGACCATGTGACTGGGTGGGTGTAGCTTCTCGAACTGGAACAATTGCTTATTCTTTAGCAATGTTCAATTTTCTTGGAAGTTTTACATTCTTAGCAATCCCATAGTTTGAAAAGAAAAGGACCACAGGATGGTGCTGTTGCCTATTTTATGACCAAAGAAATGCAAACATGACTTGAGGGAAGCAATTTCGGTGATCTCAGGTGAATATTAGGGAATCAGAAAAGCCCTTATTCATTGTTTTCTTTCTGGTGCTATTATGTGCTAGGGTAGAGCCATCACCATCTCAAAAAAGTTATAGAAAACCAGAAAGGAAAGAAGTGTAGGGAAAGAGGGAGACATAGCAGTGGTGGGATTCAAAAAATTTTACTACCTCTTCTGTGGGCATGTCTTGGTGGATGTGGCAGGGGAAGGATACTGTAAAATCTCCAGTCAGAGGTGGGATTTGCCGGTTCTCCAACTACTCAAAATTTCCGCTACTGGTTTTCCAGAACTGGTCAGAACCTGCTGAATATCATCTCTGAGACATGGACTGATTTGTAAGATTTTGAAACTTCACAATCTTCTATCCAGGGTATTATTCAGATTCTGTTGATACATCTACACATACATATATATGTGAACCTGGCAATTTCTGAGAGGGGGCTGGGGCTAGGCTATAGTCATATTATATTACATATCTTACCAAAAACCCTTTCACGCGCTAGCTAAAAAGACAAAACAATTGGAACAGTATTTCGGTTATTTTTGATGCTGTTTGGATAGTTGCTAGAGCATAACACCTCAACCACATGAATGCTGTATTTTTTTGGACAGGTGCCAAAAGGCTGTGGTGGCATAAGCAATCATAATAGTATTATATTTTTCTATTTCCCTTCTCTTTTGAAATCTAGCATAGTAGAGTGGTTAAATATAAGATATTTTGGAAGCTCACAATTTCATTTTTCTTTCTGACCATCAATTGATTATCCAAAATTTAAAAATGTTTTTTTTTTCAAGAAAAACAGGATTAAAATATAAAAACTCTTGTGCTAGCCATTCTGTCATTTATTCTTGTTTCCATCCGTAGTTAGTGCGATGTTTCTTGAAAGTCTCAGAATATAAATAAAAAGTAGTCCTCACTTAACAACCACAATTGGGACCAGCAGCTCTGTCGTAAAATGATGTCATCATTAAATAAAACATCATGTGAATGCACCTGATGTATGCTGTCAGTTTTGCTGTGATCGGTAAGCAGATCACCCACAACTGTTAAGCATAACTTCATGCGACTATGCCTTGCGACATCCCACCAACTTCTCTTTGACTCTGACAGTCACAAAATAGCAGTACATGACAACAGGACACTGCAATAGTTGTGTGTTCCAGTTGACAATTACCCAAACTGCAATCACATGACTGCAACAGCTGTAAGGCTGAGAACTGCTGATAAATCTATTTTTTCAGCACCATCATCAGTTTGAATGGTCTCTGAACAAGGCAGTCATTAACTAAGGGCTATCTATGTAGAGCAAGGCTGTCAAACTCGTGGCCCGTGGGCCAGATGCGTCACGCACTGGCCACACCCACACCCGGTTTAGCAAAGGGGGAAAAAAGTTGCGATATATCATGTGATGCCGCGAGTTTGACACCCCTTATATAGAAGAACTTATTTGCTGATGTTTAGCATTATACAGTACTTCCTCTGACTATTCTGATTATCATAAGCACTAGCCAGATTATTATAGTAAAATAATATATTCAAAACATGAGAGTGAGAATAAGTGAGAACTGAACTTCACAGGTTGTAAAGGGTCCATAGTTGTCCACCCCTGATCTAGCTGATTACACCCTACACAGAGAAGATTCAAAGATTCAGATGTTAGTCTAGGAAGGATGGTTAACCCATGGTTAACCATCTCTTTGTCAAAAAAGCAGGCAATTTTTTTTTAAAAAAAGGAACAAGCAATCAAGTCTTTGCCCTGTATCTACAGCCTCCTGGTGAGTATGTCATAAGGGGCAGAAGCGTTGGTGACACCGAATTCACATTTCCAATTGATGACACAGGTATCGCTGTCTGTGTGTGTATTCCATTCTCTTCTCTGTGGTTCTTCTTCCAGCACATGTTTGTCTCTCTAATTTTGAATGTTTGATGAGTGTGTGATCCAGTAGTGGGATTCAAATGTTTTTACTACCAGTTCCATGGGTGTGACTTGGTGGGCGTGGCAGGGGAAGGGTACTGTAAAATCTCCAGTCAGAGGTGGTATTTGTTGGTTCTCTGAACTACTCAAAATTTCCGCTACTAGTTGTCCAGAACTGGTCAGAATCTGCTGAATACCACCTCTGGTGTGATCTCAACTACTAAGCAATATCTTTTGATTTGTATTCCCTCTTTCAATCAATAATTAAAGCACTTGTCCCCGATCCCAGGATCTGTCTTATTCTGTCTCAGCCTTTCTTCCCATTCATTTTGCCTTCATAAGCTTTTTGCTGCATGACCTCTCATATTTTACCCAAATAATTTCAGGCACAGAAAAGTTTGCTTCTTTGACTCCCATGTTCACCCTATCCTCATAGGGTCACCCTATCATTTCGTTTTTTTCCCCCAGAAATTTAACTCTTTATTCTTTTGCTAGTTGTACAGCATTTGCAAACAAATAAATAAACAATTTTGTTTCTTTGTTCCAAAAATACCAGAGTATGTCATGAAAATCTGTGGGTTCGAAGGGATGGGGAAAATAAACCTCTGAAGATAACTGGTGTGGCATCACACTTGAAGCCCTGCCCATTTTTTAATGCATCTACATCAGTAGTTGGGTGATACTCACATGCTAACACAAAAAGAAAAATGGGGAAAATAAAGTGTGAATTATACAAATGTCCCTGTTGTTTTCAGATGAAAAAATTGGAAGGAAGATATGTCTATACCAAAACCAGTTTGATTGTATGTTTCCCCAGGAAGGAGATAGCAACCTTAACTGTGCTAATTTCCTTCATCAGTCTTGAGAGGAATTTAAGAAGTTTTCAGTAAGCATTTTGCAACTTTGTATGTTGATGAAAACAAAAGAAATGAATGCTTTGTCTGAAAAAAAAAGATAATATTATTAAATTGTGGTAGGTCATTAAGCAAGAAAACTGGCACAGGACTCTATAGTCCATGAAGTTGGAAGGCTCTTTTTATCACCAGTGTAAAATCTTTTTCCTTCTCTTTCCCACTAGAGGACCCCCTTCATCTTTTATTTTGCATCTTGTCAAGAAGGAAAATCAGTTAAAAGATGTGTCCAAGATAATTATATTCATGGTAAATCAGGCTTGAATCATAATGTAATCTAAGTACCATGTTATGTTTATGATTATTTTATTAGGACTTGCCTGAGTCTGAATCAGAAATATAAAATTGCCTCCCAATATCAAGTAACAACAAAACAGTCAGTCACACCTTGCAAATATATTTTATACAACAACGTGTTTATCATTGTGTGCAGAATACATCTCAGGTTGAAACACCATAATCATTTGGATTAAGCCATGGAAGCATTCTTTGCAATATATGCCCAGATCCTTAATTATATCCTCAAAATAAAGAAAAGGAAAGGTTTGAATTTTGTGATTGGTCAAAATAAATGCTTGTTTACATTTTTATTCATCCAGCTATCTATTCATTCTAAGCATTTTTATGTTGTTCAATAAAAAAGACCTCCAGAATGGCTTGAAAAATATAGTAAGTCCATGTCATCCAGTTTTTAACCAAGAAGACAAGACCCATAAGCAGATGCATTAGAAGGAAGAAGGAAACAAGGTAAACATAGGTAAAGATTCCATCAGGCATTTAGTAACCAGACCGACATGTGTAAGGTTCAAACTCAGTACTTTATTATATTATGCATATTATTCAGGTATCTCCTGAGAATGCTAGCTTTAACCTGGGAACAGATAGATAAGATTCCAGGGAGCTTAAGAGCAACTCAGTCCTGGACCTCTTGCGGCTACACAAAGACTTGACAAAAATGTGTACTTTGAGGCTTCCCCCTTACCTACCTAGGAGGGTGTTTCCCAACAATATCCCCAAGAAAACTGCAGGAATTTGTCTAGGCAATTTCAGGAATCAATACTAACTAAAACAAAAGGAAAGAGGAAAGGAAAAGAAAGGAAAGGAAAAAATAAAGGAAAGGAAAGGAAAGGAGAGAAAAGGAAAGAGGAAAGGACAGAGAAAATGAAAGAGGAAACCAAAGAGGAAAGGAAAGAGGAAAAGAAAGGAAAGAGGAAAGGAGAGGAAAGGAAAGAGGAGATGAGAGGAAAGGAAAGAGGAAAGGAAAGAGGAGAGGAGAGGAAAGAGGAAACGAAAGAGGAAAGGAAAGAGCAAAGGAAGGAGGAAAGGAAACAGGAAAAGAAAGAGGAAAGGACAGGAGAGAAGAAAGAAAAAAGGAAAGGAAAGAGGAAAGGAAAGAAGAAGGGAAAGGAAAAGAAAGAGGAAAGATGAAAGGAAAGGAAAGAGGAAAGGAAAATAAAGAGGGGAGGAGAGGAAAGAAAAGAGGAAAGGAAAAAAAGAGGAAAGGAGTGGAAAGAGGAAAGATGAAAGAAAGGAAAGAGGAAAGGAAAGGAGAGGACAGGAAAGCAGAAAGGNGAGGAAAGGAAAGGAGAGGACAGGAAAGCAGAAAGGATAGAAAAGAGGAGAGGAAAGGAGAGGAGAGGAAAGGAAAGGCTGAAATTTTGAAGGTAAGTTCAGACAGAAAGGCTTTTCTTTTAACATTTTGATGAACTCCTCTTCCGACAGTGTCTGCTTTATACTAGGCTTGTGGGCAACTTAGTGTAATGAATTGTTCAGTAATGTCACTACCTTTCTTTAGCTCAGGAACTCTCCAGCACACAAATATGACCTTGTGTCTAAATATGTGACACTCGTTAAATGAATGGTGCTCCAACACTTCTTTCTTTTCAAATATTACATATAAAGAGGATTTTATTTGTTTAAACAAAATTCTATAGATGCTCATTTCACACACACACACACACACACAAAATGATTCTGGGCAACATACTTTTTAAAATGATTATATGTAACACGTGTTGTTTAATAAGCCAAGCTCACTTCTGAAGGGACAAGATTCTATAAGGTGAGAAGATTGATGAAATCTTCCTTCTGACATAGTAACATAAGAGCATTTTTTTTTAATTATTCCTCTGTTCCTCAAACAGATCGCAGCTGCTGGGGAGTTTATTGACAGGGGGTCACCTGAAATAAAGAAACTGTAGGTTTTTCAAGACAAATATTAGTTGTCCTGGCTGGTATAGAGACATAGGGAGGCACTTAATGTACTTTATTTCCATACACTGTATAAGTCCCAATAAAGTTGTGGGGGCTTTATAATGCTCACCTTAGTTTTTGCTTTGTGGTTTGCTTGGGTTTTTTACTGATTGATTTCTGGCTTTTTTCTCTTTTTAATTTTTCTTTTCCTTATTTGTTGTATTTTGAGTGGTGTTAGTTCTTCATGTCACCTGTTCGGTTGTTTTTTTCCTTATTATATGGAAAAACTATAAATTGGTAAAGATATTATAATTCTGATTACTAATTGCTCAAAATGAAACAAGAAATATGTGAACAAGTTTCTTTTAAAAAAATATTGTCAATTAAGTGTTTTAATATATTTACATTATCAAATATATTTATTATGGTCATATCAAGGATGATATCCATATGGCCACACTAAGGATCTTCCAGATATGTTACTCAGACATTTGAATTATTGTTTACCTTTGCTTTACCTTTACCTTTGCTAAAGGAGAAGTCTATAAAAAAAATGAAAAAACGACCACATGATCAAAGCCTCACCCCTTTATAATGTAAATCAGGACTGTCAAACTCCTGACTCACGGGCCGGATGTGTCACATGCTGACCTCGCCCATGCCCACTTTAGCAAAGGGGGGGGGAAGTCCCAGTATGTCACATGATGCCACTGTGACATGAGTGTGACACCTCTGATGTATATTGTTTTGACCACTTCTACTCCTCTGCAGATAACTCTATTGATTTACATATGTAATTTATCCATGCAATTATCCTAGCAACAATTCACTGTTGCCTTATTCTTCTAATCTACAGCCTTGGCATTTCCTGCCAGGTCTCATCTAAGAATTAACCAGGCCTAATCCTGCTTTCAAAGTCCAGACAAGGAAATCTCTCTCCTTGGTGTTCCACAATGTTATCTGTAATATTTAGAATGGCTCTGCTGAATTCTCTTCCCAATGTACTCATCTTCTATGATTGTTGTCCTGGTTAAGACAAAGCAGACTAATTGTTTCAAAGAGTTCCACTTGGGGTGTGAACTTTGAGTTAAAAAAGCTAAATCTTCCTTGCATTGGCCTTGTGAATGGCCAGCACTGTCTTCGTTAGGTGTGCCTCTTCAATAATGGGAGGAATTGCTGTCACTAAATGGTGTGAGTCACATGACGAGAGGTATCACATGAATTCTACCTAATGACTGCATCACTTAGCGGTGGAAATTCTGGTCCACCGCTAATATAATTAAGGTAATTAAATTCTGGTCCTAAAATAACAGATAATCAGAGTTGGAAGGGACCTTGTAGATCATCTAGTTCAACCCCCTGCCCAAGCAGGAGACCCTACACCATTTCTGACAGATGGGAATCCAATCTCTTCTTGAAATTCTCAAGTGATGGCGCTCCCACAACTTCCGAGGGCAAGCTGTTCCACTGGTTGATTGTTCCCACTGTCAGAAAGTTTCTCCTTGTTTCCAGGTTAAATCTCTCCTTGTTCAGTTTCCATCCATTGTTCCTTGTCTGGCCTACAGGAGCTATTTAGAAAATAGCTTGACCCCTTCCCTCCCTGTGGCAGCCCCTCAAATATTGGAACACTGTCTCAACATCATTTTTATAGTGTGATGACCAAAACTGGATGCAGTACTCTAGGTGTGATCTTACTAATGCTTTATAGAGTGGTATTAGAAACCTCACTTGATCTTGATTGTATCCTCTGTTAATGCAACTTAGGACTACATGAGCTTTTTTGGCTGCTGCTGCACACTGCTGGCTCAGGTAATTAAGCAAGGACTACCTACATCAGCAAAGAGCCAGTTTGGTTCTAGCGGTGAAGGCACCAGGATAGAGAGTGAAAGACTGGGGTTGTTGTCCTGCCATAGCCATGAAAGCCATGGCTGAAACCATGATGATCTTGGGCCAGTCACTCTCTCTCAGCCCAACCCACCTCACAGGATTGTTGTTATAGAGAAAAATAGAAGGGGAAAGGGTTGTTGGATATGTTCATCGCCTTGAGTTATTTGTAAGAAGAATAAAGGTGTGATACAAATAAATAAAATCAAGACAATTTGGATGCTACCTTCCATACCAGGCAATTAACATGTCTTGGTTTTGTGACGTATTTTCCACTGAATCATTCTGCCAGTAGCAATCTTTAAGATAATTTAATCAAGAGGTAGACCAAAGCCCTAGAAAATTAACTGATAGGTAATGTAGGGGTAATAGTCATAACAATTACCAGGATTACCTATGACCTTCTTGATGCAGTTCTGCATATTGGAGATGAGTTAAGAGTTGCAGAGGCTTCAGATGTCATTTAATTTACTTCTGAGAATATTCAGACTTGTAAAATTCTCTGCAAATGTAATTGCTCTTCAGACTGCAGAAGAATCCTATATTGGAGTAAAGGTAAAGGGCAGTCCCAGGAGATGTTTTTTCTCTTTAAGTGAACTTTGAAGATTGTGGAATTTTTTGCTACCTCCTTAGAAGCCTCAGGATAATGTCTATGAAGATTCTCAGTTATTCAGGTCATGGTTGTCCCAAAGATGCTTTTTTCAAGAGACAACTGGACTTTGTTTTTCTTTGAAGTTGTTTAGCTTATCTAAGAAGCTTCTCCAGGTGGCCTTAACAACTTGCTAAAAGAATGCAAATGACCAGCTGTCCGCACGGAGTATAGATCCTTCTATTTCCCACTATCCAGTCAGAGTTAAAGAAGCTTCTTGCATGAGAAGTGAAACATCTTCAAAGAAAAACAAGAAAGTCCAGTTGCCTTTTGAAAAAAAGCACCTTTGGGTGTCAGGATAATGATACAGTTTCCTCATCTTTTTAAACATCTTCCCTGACCTTCTCCATTCATAGAAAAGAAGTTATCCTTAATACCCTGTTTGCAAGGTTAGAAAGCCACACCCCTAACTATGCACAAAACCTCCAATTCTCAAATACCCGGCATTTCTTGAAAAGTATATTCAAAATCCTATGTCTTGAGGGCATATATGAAAATAGTAGCATGGACTGCAACATTGCTTTAGTTAAGGCCAAACTAGGTGTGGGATGCAAATATTCTGTATTATGGTTAATTTATTCTTTTGCAATGGAGGAACTTCACAGGTTATCAGCAGCTGGGATGCATTTTCTGTTCTATATGTAAATGGGTGGAACCCGGTCTACCTCGTGTGTTTTCCAAACAAAACACTGGCGACGAGGGTGGGATCGTCCTGAACGCGAAACCTGACCTGCACGCGTTGATAAGAAGCCCAGACGCCAGACAGAGATGCCTGGAACACAACGCACCACCCGCACCTTCAGATCCTACATGAAGAGGATTGGGAGTCATTGCAGACCCGCCTTCCAGTATTTGGAAAGCAAATGAAAGAAGGCATTTCAGAGCAACGCAAGCCGAGCCTGTGTTCAGAACCCACTGCGGACCAACGCCTGTCAAGATGGCAAAGGCCCTTGAGAAGCCCAGACGTAAACAACTAACGTGCCAGAATTGCAAAGAGAATTCTCAAAGCACACTACGCTCCGGGTGGTGTCAAATCTATAAAAGTGACACGAATTTTACCGCAGAGACCAGAAGGAGAGGGAAGAGACCGGTCGCCGATCTTCGCCTTCCTCCCTATTGCTACTTTGAGGCAAATGAGGGTGAGTCGTGATTCTTGAACATCGATGAAGCGATGAGGGATCGCTTGTGTTGGGGCTAAGAGACTCTAATGCACAGAGTAAATTACTCAATCAAGCCAACATCACCCGTAACCGAAGCCATCGCGATAGCCATGAGGCCGCCGAAAGCCGCGAAGGAAAATCGCGTCACAATGAGAAGATGAAGCACACACAGTGAAGAAAACAACCCCAGCAAAGACAGAAGCAGTCCTACCACCACCACCCACTATGAAGGTCGGGAGAGGAAACGAGCTTCGAGCGAAGAAGACGACGAGCGCCACCGTTTATTCGTGAACAAAAAAGAGGCGAAAAGAAGGAATTGCGGGAGTGTGCCGGAAGGGGCCCAGCCAGACCAAGCTCGACTGCCCGCGAGGAAAGCGGGAGGGAGTGGCAAACCGCCGGGCCTAAGCAATCAGGCGGCGGGTAAATGGCAGACTCACCCTTCCAGACGGTTCCAGGAGAAAGACGCGAAGACACGCAGCCCATCCGAACCGGTCGAAGTCCTCACTAGAATGAAACTGCCGCAAGTCAAGTCGAGTCCGAAAAGCCCACCTATCGCTGCGAGACTAACGTCACCCATAGGACCTGAACTAAGAGGGGAGCGGGTTGTTCTTTTTCTGTAATGGGTGTACTCCAAATCTACCAAATCTGATTGGCCGAAGAAAAAAGCATTGGATTGTTTCCACTTAGGAACCAATCCAAAGAGCTGCTGAAAGGCGGCAAATATTAAGGAAAATGCCATAGCTACAAGCCAGGCAGCGCCAGCCTGCTAAAAAGCTGGCCTCGGCTGCGCAGCCAAATTTCCACTAAGTGTGAATAAAGCCTTTTGTTGTTGGAACCCGGTCTACCTCGTGTGTTTTCCGAATAAAACATTTTCCATTGAACCATACTTTTGATTATGTTAGTTTGGTTTGGGAATCTAGCTCAGCCCAGGACAAAATTAAGCTTTCATGCTTTAATGCTTACCTGAAGAGTTAGATAATAATCAGCAGCTAGTCCGTCACCGATTTTCTACTCATAGAAGACCCAAGTGAGTTTCTAGCAATGGCAGTAATCTTTGACAAACTTATTCCATAGAGTCTCTGCATTTTTCTAGATACTGAAGATCATTATTACTTCACTTTCTACTTTTCCAAGCAGTGAAGTGTTCCAAAGGACTTTATACCCCTTGGAGGGAGAATTCAGCTAATCATAAAATTGGAAGACACCATTTTGAGTCACTTAGGTCAACCAGAGTAATACAGAACAATAACTTCCTGTGCTTTAGAATTATACTTCTGTTGATACAACCTAAAATTGCCTTTAACAATTATGTCACACCACTGCCTCATACTGCCTTTGCATTCCATGACTATTCAAAGACACACACACACACACACACACACACACACTTAAATCTTGCAAGGAACATTAGCAATCCAGGTATCTCCTTCCTTCCTTCCTTCCTTCCTTCCTTCCTTCCTTCCTTCCTTCCTTCCTTCCTTCCTTCCTTCCTTCCCCATCTTTATTATTTTCATAAATAACTCATGATTATGAACATATGCAATATTATTTCTTCCTTCTTTATACCTTGATTAGATTTTCTGGCCCGTGAAGAATTTTGCACTTGTCTCTATTAAATTAGTTGCAGCCCATTTCTCCATTTCAAATTTTCAAACTTTATTTCTGAAGTCTGGAATATTAACAATCTGACACAATGCTGTGTCATCTGCAGATCTGATGAGTAATCTTTCTACCTCTCCATCAATATTTTTCATGATAATATTGAAGAGTAGAGGATCCTTGTGTCACAGTAGATACTTCTACTGTGGAGAAGTACTAATAAGAAACCACTAATAAGCACTCTAATGAGATTTTCAAGTCAACAATGTATCCACTTAATTGCCATACTAATTTAGCTATATTTAACTAATTTGTTCATCAGCATGCCATGTAATATGTTGTTACATGGTTCCCTGAAGCTGAGTTATAAATACAGTATTTTCACAATCTCTTAATCTAATCAGAAAATGAAATAAGATTAGTCTGCAAGATTTGTTTTTGACAAATCCACTCTGACTTCTGGTAATTACCATGTTGATGTTTAAGTTGGTTACAGATACTTTTACATTCCCTACAACTCAAACCTACCCACAAAAGGAATGTGACTCCCTTTATTTGGCAGTTCTCAGCATGCATCCCTTTTATCACCCTAAAATGTTTCTTCCATGCTGTAAAGCAGGGGTCCCCAACCACTGGGCCACGGACTGGTACCGGTCCGTGGATCATTTTGTAGTGGGCTGCAAAGAATGAATAATCGTGATTAAAATATTTCTAAAAATATGTTTTTAGTAAAGAAATAGTAAAGAAGCCCTTTACTCTTGGGGTAGAATTGATTTTGCCGGTCCTTGAAAAAGTGTTTCTGCGTGAAACTTGTCCCTGGTACAAAAAAGATTGGGGACCACTGCTGTAAAGCATGGGATTAAATTAACTGAGTGTAAAGGATTACTAACAATTGGGTGGATTCCTATGTAATATATCAGGAATGTCAAACTTGCGATGTCACAGTGGCATCACATGACGTATCAGGACTTTTTTCCCTTTTGCTAAACTGGGCAGGGGGCAGACCCAGCACATGACAATGTGAGTTTGGCAGCCCTGTAATAGATTCTTTAATTACAGTTGATATCTGTGTATAAAGTAACCCTCTTAAAGTTTGCAAAAACTGTACCAACAGATCAATATTTTACTTGTTTTTAGATAAGAGATAGTCTCTATTAAGTAGACCACATAGTGAAATAAACTTTACAGGTTATCAACAACTACTTATATTGAGGTTAACTATGATAACAGAATATTGCATTTTGAGGTACCACCTTTTGCTTCTTATAATTCAGTGAATTCTGCAAGTGTCTGTCTGAGCTTCTTCCAAACATTACCTGGATTTTAAAAATGTTTTAGATTTTATTGCCTTGACAATGGAATTGGCATAGCTCCATCAAGTGATCTTCCAGACTCTTTTATGAGTAGTCCTCTCTTTGCTATATAGAGTAATGACAATATTATTAATAGTTTACTAATGTATAAAATTTACTTTGCAAGAATACCCAGCATGATTGCCCTTATTTTAAATTAGCTTCATTAGGCTCAGCTTTGATGAGAATTATCCGCTGAATTATTTCGAAGATTATGCACTGAAGCTATTACGTACAAAACTGCACTTCTCTCACATTTTCTTCTGCCTGAAGAGGCCTGTCACTTTCAATAAGACTGTTGAAGAGTAAGCACAATTCTTGACATCACCCATCAATGTTTGACTCTGCAAGAATGTCTAGTGGAAGATAAAGACATGCACACACTCTCACAATGTAAGGTTGTGATTGATACAAAATACTCATTGATTAGATAATATTATTTTCTCTGTCTTCTATTTACATAGCATCGGATTTTTGATTCACCCAAAATACACCCTTTGGTCAATATCAGAGTAGCTCCCATTTTGGATGCTTTGATTTTTTTTTAATTCCCTATAAGCTCAAGTCGTTCACATCAGCAAATACATATTTCTGCAGGAAACATAATTTTGAATCTTGAGCAAACAATTTATTTTCTTGTTTCTATTTAGAAGCATAACTTAACAGATAAAGGCCACTACAACCCTATAGTCATGTCAGATTAAATTAAGTTGACATGGCCTCTGTGTGTGTAATTATATAGCTGAATAATAATATATTAAATCTTCAACACCAGATATTTAAAGATGTTGAAAATGGCTTTTTATCACTTTAATAACAAAAGGAAAAGATAGGAAAGAGAGGAAATGGGAGGACACAACTACAACAAAAAACAACAAAAACTTACATGTCAAAATCATTTAGCCCTTTTAAATATCAGATAGCATATAAGATACATTGTAGTTAATTCAATAACACAATAAATATCCAAACTGTTTTATTACATATACTAATATGGTGTTGAAAATACGTAATTATTAGCATATAATTAATGATTTGTAGCTCCTGCTAGTAATATGCACAAATATCTTATTGCTCATCTGACATAGCATACCAATTAATCCAAATCAGTATTAAAAATAAAAGACCATATGGAACATCCATAATAAGTTCCAGAAATTTGTTTCTAAAACTTATTATGGATGTTCTGCATACTTTATTTTGTTTATTTATGTGGATGTCTGGAATAGATGGATGAAATGAATTGGGTTGTTCACTTTCTGATGACTCTGCATTATTGCGCAAAAAAATGTAAAGATGTTGACCTGGGAACACCAGATTTGTATGATCAAGAACAAAGTGATCAACCTGTATCAGCAACCAAATTCACAACTTAGGCTTCAATGGGAAAACTCATGGCTAAAGTTTTTGGGAGACAAGTGGATTCCCTGAATTATTGATCTGCATTTCTTGAACCTGGTAGTGCTATCAGTTCAGATGGTAGGACAGACAAAACTCTGAAACAATGATTAAGCAGAATTTGGACATCAAGAAAGAAATTTTGCTACACACGATAACACTAAGCCTCATTCATCATGAGCTACTCAAGGGACAACTGCAAAGTTGGATCATACCCTCTTGCCCTCTCCATCATACAGTCCAAATGTGGTGTCAGGTGATTTCCATTTTTCCCCAAATTGAAGGAATAGTTTTGTGGGCATCTGTTTGAGACAAATAAAGAGGTAGAAAGGGCTCTAAGGATCTGACTGAAGTGTGGAGTTCTTTTGTGATGACTTAAAAAACTTGTCTGGAAGTGTGTGGCAAATATGGTCATTATATGGAAATGTAAATAGAAGTAAAATAGTTCATTTCAAGGATTATTTTCTTGTTTTATTTATTAAAATAGTCCTATTCAAATTAAATGTATGGAGGTAGAAGCATTAGTTTTCATTCAGCCTTGTAAATATTAAAACTTGTTGAAAGATTTTTTTTTTCTCCCTGAGGCTATTTAGACAGCATACAAGCAACCAGTCTGATGCTTTGTAGGGAATATTTATATAGACTCCTAGGTTGATTGAAAATCTGCACATATTTTTCAGGTTGTTTGAAAAAGCATACCAAAATACTTCAGCTTAATTTTAATTTGTGGGATTGGGGGAGGGGAATTAACATATGAATTATTTTTCTGGTATTGTAATACACCTTAATTATAGACAAGATAATAGTTGGCAACAAGATGCAAATATTTTCTTCTGATTGTTCCTGGCATGAAAGCCTTTTATGTTTCCGACATTGTCATCTGCTTCAACCACATTAAATTTCAATTTGTTGACATCTGGTCCCACACAAATCAAATCAGAAAGATTTGACATTACCAAGCTGTTCTCAACACAATCACAACAAAGAGCTGAATTTGAGAGACACAGAACTTCAGAAATGACCATAATTGCATTTTGTTCTTGTAGGTAGAATTCCAACCGGGCACATTTCTACAGGGGATTTGAAGCTTTCTCAGCTATTCAGGCTCCTCCTGGTTTCCAAAAGATTTACTCTGCAAGTTGGAGAACCCTCTAAATTGGAATACAAAATGTACAACTGGAAGCAGTCAGTCCAGTAGTCTCCTTATGGGGTGATCAATTAAAAAAGTGACTGTCAAGGACAACTCATAAAGAAGTTAAAGAGATGCAGTGAAGCCAGAAACAAGGAGACCTTGAGTTCTTGTCCTACCTTAGGCTAAAAGCCACCTGGTTGACCTTGGGCTAGTCCCTTTCTCTCAAAACCAACCCACAAAACCCTAATAGTAATGGTTCTCAATATGCTAACAGTTATTAAGAAAAAAATACAAGCGCTCAAAACCACTGAGTAGTGGTGCAGGGATTAGAATGCAGTATTGCAGGCTAAATCCCTGCTCACTGCCAGGAGTTCGATTCTGACCGGCTCAAGGTTGAATCATCCTTCCATCCTTCCAAGATTGGTAAAATGAGGGGACAGATTGTTGGGGGCAATATGCTGACTCTGTAAATAGTTTAAAGCAGCGGTCGCCAACTGGTGGGCCGCAGCCCACTGCTAGTCCACAAGAAAATTTTGGTGGTCCACAGAGAAATGCCACCCCCAAAGCAATTAATCCAGGCTGCACAGGAACACAAGGCTGTGCCACCCACATGGCCCGGGAACACAAGGCTTGCATCACTTGCATAAGGAACAACAGGAGGTAGTGAGGGGAGAGGGGAAAGGGGGGAGGGGAGAACTTGCCTGGCCACTGGGTTGCTTCTTTCCACTTCTTTCACCTTCTGCTTTTGGCTGCACACAAGGAAAGCAGCAAAAGTTTTTTCTTTTTATCCCCCAAACTCCACCAGAAATGACTCTTTGGGACCCTGCCAGGCATCCTGCTCCAAGAGGCTGCAAAGATTCATTTCTTGTGGAATTTGGAGTGAGAGAAAAAAAAGGCTTCTGCTGCTTTCCTTGCATGCGGCCTGAGAAACTCAAAACAGGCTAGGAATGGGGCTGCCTTGCAGGGGGTGTGAGGGAGAGAGAGAAAGAGAAAGAAAACCACCAGCCCTCAGGTTAGATTGANTGGGGGGGGGGGGGAAGAGATTTGCATGTCTCTGTGTCTTTTCTTTCCAGCCTCAAGGTGGGTGGAAGGGGAATGGAAGGAAGAGAGAGTGAGAGAGAGAGGATCATATATAAGCCAATGCTGCTGGGGAATTAAATTCACAGGGGGGAAATTTGCATGGCTTGACTGCTACAGAGTGACCTATATCAGGAAAATGTTAGATAGTACTGTGCGTTCAAATGTTTGTCCTGTCATGACTGGAATAAAAATGGAGTGGAAATGGGGATTTCGTGCTTGCTGACAAACTTTCGTAAGTGTGAAAGTATAGGGGAAAAAATACTAATTGCACATTACTCTTAACAAAGACAAAACACCGCCCAAGCCCAAAGGATGAGAGAAGCCCTACCTTTCCGTTCGCTCTGCCCCACAGTTCCCATTTATGTTTATGTTTTATATAAAAATAATTTTTTATGTTAAATATATTATTTTTTTTAAAAAAAAATATTATTGGTGGGCCTTGGGATTTAAAAGTATGAATTTGGTGGTCCCTGAGGTCCAAAAGGTTGGCAACCCCTGGTTTAAAGAGTGCTAAAGCACTATGGAGCAGTATATAAGTCAAAGTACTACTGCTATTTATACAAATGTTCTGTACTGTTGTTACTTATTTCATTGTTATTGTTGGGAGCAACCATAACCTTTAACTAATAATCCCTTTTTCCACTAGAAATAAATGTTATTGATTTTCACAATTGTTACCATAACTTAAACACTTCAGAATACTATGATCCCTGCTCTATCTGGGATTGGGCATTTTACAGCTGGGTTACTTTACAGCTTGTAGGGTCACATCTGCCCCTTTGGCTGTCCCTCTCCAGCCCACAGCATTGGGGCATTGGGGGAGTATCAGTGCGGGAGGGGGGGCAGGGTATCAGCAGCAAAACTCCACAACAATCCCAGTTTTTCATGTGGACCCTTTGGAAAATTAATTGCCACCCCCTGATTTAAACCCAGTTGTATTCATTGTGTTATATTTCTAACTAAATTGGGATTTTTTTAAGGATCCAGGAAGTCTCTGAAAGAACCCAGACAAGACTAATAATCTTGCAGAGATTTTGCATGGTGTAATCATGCTGTCTTTCTGATTATATTTGTTTTTAAGTGTGGAATGTATTTGAAACAAGTTACCACTGTTTTTAGTATAACACACTTTGCATTGCAAATGATGAAAGACATACACGTGTCCATAACAAGTGGCCAGATATTTCCAAGTAATATTTTCTCTAAGTAAATATAGTACATTCTTTCAAACAAAATGAGGTATCTCCGCCTATATGTTTAATAGAGTTAGTTAAATTATACATAGCAATTAAAACTTTACTGCCAGGAAATATGTTTCTACATTAGACATCTCACTCATAAAGAAGAACAAATCAATTACATTAATTTTAAAAAAAAAAAAGCTAAGAAGAGTGCACATTTCCCCACACAATCTAAAACCTTTTATTTTCTTTAAGTATATTGCGTCATTAAAAAAATACTATTTTCCTTAAACATTTCCCAATATTGAAAAAAATATTGAGGAATATTGATCATGATAGCCATTTTTTAAAGAGGAAAAGGTTTTTTTTTTGTTTTCTCTGAATGTTTTCTAACAGAATGTGAATCAAAATTTTGAAAATTTCTCTGTCTCGGCTAGAGGTGTCCAACCTTGACAACTTTAAGACCTGTGGACTTTAACTCCCAGAATTCTCCAGCCAGCTCAAAATGCCTAAAATTCTGGGAATTGAAGGCCACGGGTCTTAAAGTTGTCAAGGTTGGAAACCCATAGTCCAGGTACACCTGTTCTCCAAGATGAGGGTAGCAGTGAGAGAGTTGGGGAGGAATACCAGGACCACCAAGCTGACCTGTAACATCTCTTGCCTGAGAATGTGGTTATTGGAGGCCCAGGTTTGTTCAAACAGAGATAAAGCTTTGTAGCCAAGGCTTTAAGGAATAAATAACTAAACGATAAATAACTATAAAGACCAAATTCACCTTTCTCCACAAACCATTCATCTTTTCTCCACAGATTATTGTCTCTCCTCATGCTCACCTGTCATTCTTCTTAAACTCCAATCTCCTGCCTCTTTCCCCCCACTCCCCAATCATCTTCCTTTTTGATCTCATTCTGATCTGTTATTCCGGATGCACATTCTGTGTTCTCCACCCTTGTGCTTCAAAGCATATAGTTTGGGCAGCAAAATTTCCTATCCAAAAGTTTACTGAAAAAAAAATTAACAATGACGTCAGTAAGATGAGAATTATATGAGCAACTACAGGATTACAAGACATTACAAGAAAGGCAAGGGGAAGAAGATCTATAAAATATTTACACTCCTCTGAATCAACTCTAGACCAATATTCTCATGTTATCATCTGCATTCTGTAGCTGGTGATGGCAGAAAAAAAGTGAGTTTCTTTGTAGTATCTATCTGATCCCCCCCATTGTGAAAAACTCCTGCATCACCCCATCTTCTGATTCACGAGCTTAAGTTGCAGAGTACTCTTTTCATGGCTCTGTCAAGGGAAAAGTAGCACGACAATTTTACAGGTCCTTCTACTCAGCAACTACTCGAATTTATGTTAATGTTATTTATGTGCTTTTCTATGCATATGATACACTGCTCTGCCAATTTCATTTGAGAATACGGACAGTATTGACCTAAATCATTCTGACTGTTTGGGAATCTTTACAACTATTTTCCTACACCAAAGGAGTAGGAGTTAAATTCTGTCTGCTTTCTCCTTGTCTTCACCAGGCATAAGCCCACATATAAAGCANTTCCTACACCAAAGGAGTAGGAGTTAAATTCTGTCTGCTTTCTCCTTGTCTTCACCAGGCATAAGCCCACATATAAAGCAGCAAAATTTCCTTCCTTCCTTCCTTCCTTCCTTCCTTCCTTCCTCCCTTCCTTCCTTCTTTCCTTCCTTCCTCCCTCCCTCCCTCCCATTCGCCCTCCCTAATTCCTGTAATGGTATGTGAGAATTATTTTGGGAGACAGGAGGAGAACCATAGACTAGACAACTGGCATGTAAAGATGTTTCAGCCATAGAAGGCTGTAAAAAGGTGTTTCAACCCACAGAAAGCGGGGGCATAGAAAATGTTTCAAAAGGAATACTTCCTTGTCTTCCAATAAGGAAAAGAAAAGGAGGAGAAAAATACTTTCAATCTTACAACCTTACAATAAAGATAAGGCCAGTACTCCTCATTGTACTTCATGTCTGGATTACTTGGATGGTATAACACGGGGGACCTTAAACACTCGAAGAGCCATTTGGACCTGTTTGCCACAGAAAAGAAAACACTGGGAGCCTCAAGACCTGGATGGATATGGCCAACTCAATGTCACTCCCACCCAGTCACATGACCCACCCATCCCACCACACCTACCCAGGGTCTCTCTCCCCCCCCTCTCTCTCCCTCCNCCCCCCCTCTCTCTCTCCCTCCCTCCCTCCCAGCCTCCCTCTCATTTCTGTTTTTTGGGTTTTACTTCTCAGGCCAGGTGAGGAGTTGACCAAGAGGGGAGGGTGAGAGGCAGGGCCAGCCAGTGGTGGGATCATCCAATAGGGAGCCACAGCAGAGGGTCCAAAGAGCCGCATATGGCTCCAGAACTGCAGGTTGCTGACACCCTGTCTAAAATCACCTCTTCAGGAAGTACCCCCTTTGTCTGAATACATGAAGAAGGAAGCTAGGTCATATATATCTGCTAAGCCTTAATTTTTAAGCAGAATCTATGGTATGACTAGGCTACCTGTCACTTACCCTCCATCGCATGCAGCATTGAAAAAGAAGTTCCAATTCAATTTCTTCTCCCTATACCTGATTTAGAGATTATATTATCCAAATCCTGGTGACTGTAGAACTTTACTGTATTGTAGCCAATCTTAGATAAAGAATACTTAACTTTTACATTTTATTGTTTCCATAAGCGTGCTATGACTTCGTATTCATCCTGAGCCAGTTCTTTACTTCTTATAGGTCCTTGAAATTAAGCCTTCCTCAGCTGGGAAGTGAATCCCTTCTAATGCTTTCCCTAAAAATAATTATTTCAGAAACATATGCCACTCACAGGTGACATTATTGTAACTGCCAGCAGAGTTTCCATTGACCTGTGATGCTCTCACTCTCAAAGATACTGAGTTTATATGGAATTATTAAATAGAGAGGTACTGTTAAGAAAATTTTGATGCCTTCTGTATGTATGAATTATCGTGGTACTGGAATAATTTGTTCCCTGAGGCAGTTCTCAAGGATTCAAGAAATCACAATTACACTTAATTCTGTTCTGTGTAAAAAAAAATCTCTAGGAAAGCAGTCCATTGGTAGGATCCATACAGGAGCAGACATTCTCTGCTGCTTCTTGTTTTCTGAAGGGGTGGTCCCCAGTTAAGTCAGGCCCAGGGCCAAATTTCTACCTGCTTTGCTGAAACATTGGCTTCATTCCTGTGCTGTCCCTCCCCCCCTCCCTCTCTCACACACACATGCACGCACATATCAGTAGTGGGATTCAATATTTTTTTACTACTGGTTCTATGGGGTGTGGCCTGGTGAGCATGACAGGAGAAGGATACTGTAAAATCTCCAGGCAGAGGGGGTATTTGCTGATTCTCTGAACTACTCAAAATTTCCATTACCAGTTCTCTAGAGCTGGTCAGAACCTGCTGAATATCACCTCTGACACATATACACATAACTGTGATTTCATGCAGGGATCTCAGAAAAGCTGGCTGGGGAATTTGGGGAGTTGAAGTCCTCCAGGCTTAAAGTTACCAAGGTTGGAGACCCCTGGTTTAGTGGGTTTAGTAATATACTCCAGCAATTCCCTTCACCAAAAACCTAGAACTGTCCCAATTAAGTCCAATGCTAATCCACAGAGCAATGGCCAATGAATCCACAAGGCACTTGAAAGTTTCCCAATCCACATAAACCCACCAGACAGCCTCAGGGCTGTCCTGCTGCAGTTGTGCTTCAGCCAAATTCCTCTCAGATGCCTGCTTGGATCCCCTGATCAACTTCCTTCTAGACGTGCCTGGAACTGATTCATCTTTCTCCATGCTGACATCTGGAGAGGTATCTCGGGAAGTGTGATGACTCAGGGCATGACACAAAAATAACGAAGTCGCAAAAGTAGGGTAACTTCCCTTTAATGCCTCCAACGTGGTCCCCAATGTTCAATTATCCTTGGCTGGATATCAAACTCTTCCAAAAACAGTCTATGAAGGAAGTAAATGCAGTCCAAAGGGAGTAAATGCAGTCCGAACCCAAAGTAAAGATAATTAGAAATAAAAACAACCAACACAAATCACACTGAAGTAACACAGCAGGCTAGGATAATAAATTGCAGAATTCCACAAGATAATGTAGCAACCTCAGCTGAGAGGATGCCAAAACCTAGATAAGCCTCAACAAAGATAATGCACACTTTGCTTCCAGCAAGGAACTATGTAAAATGTCCCACTTATATCCTGTTCTCCCAGCTGTAACTAATGAAAGGAATCAGGGCCATTTTCTCTCCTGTAAGCCACATTGCTCCCTTCTCCATTCTTCCCTGCGTGTCCTAGGATGAAGAGGGGATGGCCCTGGGTCTTCCTCTGAATGCCCAGATGGACTGTGCCCTTCTCCCATTTCTTCCACAGCCACCGGAGCCACACTCCCACTCCCTATCAGCTGCTCAATCTCCCCCTCAGAATCAGACTCCAACAAGGGCATGACAGGAAGTGCCCAGGGGAGTCATCATAGCAGGGCCAGCCAGGAGTGGGATTTGGGGGTTCCCCAAACTGCACAGAATCTTAGCTAGGGATTTAAGCCAGAAATATTTCTCTTAGGAATAATGACAGAAGGTCACAGCAAAGGTATATCGTATTTAATAATGCATGTATTGACAGCAGAAAGAATGGTTTATGCACAATACTGGAAGAATGAAAGTATACCACCAAAAAGAGAGATAATAAGGAAAATAATGGCTTGTGCAGATAGATTTATCTGCACAAGCAGATAAATTGATAGATTTATCTTAATACTGAAAAATAAGGGGGAATCAGTATATTATGATACCTGGAATAAGTTTTACCTGTGGTTGCAAAAATGAAGGGAAGGTTGGAACTAAAATAGCTAGGATGATTAGAATCAAAATATAAATATTGTACCAATAATAGGAATGTTAATGGTTTGGTGATATTTTTGTATGTAATGCCAAAACGGTTGCACTGTGCTTGATACAGTTGTAAAAAATAAAAAATATATTAAAAAAAGACTCTTAGCTTGCGTCCCTCCTGAACCCCTGAACCCCAGCAGTCCACCCCTGGATCTTCTTAATATCTATGTGGTTTACTGTCTAATCCTTCTGTGCTCTGGAATTCTGCTCTAACACAAAGGCCATCCCTCCAACCAGCACTGTTGTACTTCAGTTTGCAAAGTAAATGTCATTTTGACACAGTTTCCTGTTTCCTATGGGGTTCCCAGTCATCTAACTCATCTAACCAATCTTGCTCTTCCTCCTACAACTTTGCTCAAGTGTGAATTGTATTCCTTTATGTGGCTTTGGCTCAGGAAATGTACCTTGCTGGTCCTGAATGAGGCACCTCACAGCCATTCACCAGTGGGAGGCAAAAATTGGGCATTTGTCAGCCATAACAATTTGGTCTTCTTGGATGCTAGATAGCAAATTGACTCATTTATACATACCATGGAATTCAACATCAGAGAGCATTCATGCAAGCAAGAGTTGTATCTGCCTTAAAACTATTATTCTACATTGAGAATGATTGTAAATAAGAGAAGCAGGGAGAATGAACATAAATAGGCCCAATTTTCAAACCTTCCTGAGAAATATAAACATCATCAGGATGAATCCTCAGATTGGCTCTGCAGGGTGGGGCTGCTTGGCATTTCCATTTGAGAGCCTCTTATTAAGGAAAGATTTCATGCTTCTTCCATTTTAGCTACTTTAATTTGCCTTACTGTAGCTTTGCTGGAAAACTAGAATACTGATTTTGCTATGGTTAATATACCCATATGGTTAATATACCCATTCTGAGTCCTTGTGGAGCGTGCTCTTTTTCAGTGAGAAAGAACAGAAGGGATTTATTACATGGTTATTAAAATATCCTGCTTGTTACTGATAATATACCCTGCCATTTTTTTTGTTTTTTAGCACTCTTCATATGCTCAAGAGTAGAGGTAGTCCTCGAACTGAGCCCAAATTTTATGTTGTTAAGTGAAACATTTGTTAAGTGAATTTCTTGCCACAGTTGTTTAGTGAATAACTGTCATTGATAAGTTAGTAACCTGGTTGTTAAGTGAATCTGGCTTCCCCTTTGACTCTGCTTGTCAAAAGATTGCAAAAGGAGATCACATGATCCTGGGACACAGCAATGGCCATAAGTATGAACCAGCTGCCAATCATCTGAATTTTGATCATATGATCACGCGGACTCTACAAAGTTGTAACTGTGAAAAATGGCCATAAGTCACTTTTTTTCAGTGCCATTGTAACTTTGAATGGTCACTAAATGAACTGTTGTAAGTTGAGGACTACCTGTATAAGAGTCTAATAAGAGCTCTTGCTGAATTCAACCTCCAGCACAAAGCAGAACGAATTTAAGAGAAATATGTGGATTAAAAATACTATGTAAAACATCAGGACATGATTTCCCTTTTCTGTTTTTGAAAGATGCTCGACCCTAGAAGTGATATTCAGCAGGTTCTGACCAGTTCTGGAGAACTAGTAGCGGAAATTTTGAGGAGTTCGGAGAACTGGCAAATACCACCTCTGACTGGTCCCTCCCCCATCTAATCTCTGCCTCCTGAGTCCCAGCTGATTGGCTGGGTCTTCTTTGGTTGCCCTGCACTAGAGAACGGAGCTGGAAAGCAGGTTAGTGGGGTGGGGAGGAATGGGATTTTGCAGTAACCTTCTCCCAGAAGTGGGAAGGGAATGGAGATTTTACAGCATCCTTCCCCTGGAGTGGGGTGAAAGTGAGATTTTGCAGTATCCTTTCCCTGTCACACCAACCAAGCCACTGCCTGCCATGCCACGCCACACCCACAAAGCCATGCCCACAGAACTGGTAGTAAAAAAAATTGGTCTACCCTACTTGTTCAGTCTTTGTGGCCCTCTTCACATGATAAACATTATCTTCTACAAAATTATTGTCTTCATCTGCCTTTGTTAGTTAATGCTTAACAATCATGTTCGGAAGGGCAAAATTAATCTCCCAAGGAATCTAATTAGATTCAGGTTTGAAATTTGACTGCATTGTAATGTGCTTACTTATAATAAAGCTGTGACCCAACTGTGGTTTTCTACTATTCAGAATGACTCTCCAACATAAGTGGCTTAAAAATAAATAAGTCATACAGGTTTGTGTCATAAGGCAATTTATTTTTGAAACTGCTCAGTTAAATATACCCCTGTCCTTTTATAAAGAAATAAGCTATGCTTGAAATTGCATGCTCATTAAGAGGAATTAGATCAGGAAGGAGCTTCATTTGGTTTAGGAAGTGTCATGGCCCTCATATATAACTTTCTTTCTCTCTTTTAAACCTGATTAAGATCCCAATATTCTACAAATAGTTAGCCATCGTTTCCAACAGTGTTTTGAAATGCTGCTGTTTCAATTGTTCCTCTGATACTATAATATTCATCTATTACTCTGATCTTCTAATAAAAGTTTGTAATTGCTTTGTCTTTGGTTCTTGCCTAAGGCATGATCAATTTTTGCAGGAAAAACATACATGATTATTAGTTAGTCTCCTGCAATCCAGTCTAACCAGATAATGAAAGATGGCTTAATTATTACATGACTGAAATTTTAAGAAAAAAGTAGCACCCTTGAGCTGCAAATGAATCAATACTTAGACCAAATAAATATATGTATAGAAAAGTGATTCAAATTCACACATCATTTCTGCTCATACATAAAATTTACATATATTCCCATTAATTATTGGTCAGATTTATCTCTCAAGCTGTTATTTCCAAAGCCATCCTGGGATCTATTGTGGTTTTAAATTGATTTGTATCAGTTTTGTTTTTGTATTATTTTCATTATAGGTTCATTTGATATGATTTTTCAAAATAAATAAATAAATGCCTAAATATAATATTAACAGTTAGGTGGCATGCAAGTTTAAATAATAATCATATATCATGGAAATATGTCAGACATACAATCTGCCAAATCCCAATTTCTTCTACTGCAAAACAGATTTCTGATTTGTCTACCTTCCTCTCAGGGTGCTTTACACATTATTTGTATCTGCTTTTAGCAGTGATTTTGAATTTCCACATTATCATAAAGTGGCTGAGGATGTATCATGTTTCCCCCAAAATAAGACAGGTGGGAGGGGATGTCTTACCCACCTACTTTAGAACCACTGCAGCCAAGCCTCCCACACTCTGACACCTGTTGTGCCACTGCCCAACTTCTTCTACCTCTCACAGTCAGATGCTGCGTGGATCATTGCACCAGTGCCACCACTCACAACAGCAGGCTGCATGGGTAGAGCTTTACGAGGACTTATATTAGGCACAGGTGTGAAAATTGGGCTAGGGTTTGTTTTCTGGGTAGATTATATTTTCAGGGAAACACAGGTAGTTGTTATTGCTTGCTTTTATATTACTTATGTGTCTATAGAGCAGGGTTTCCCAAAGTGGTAAGTATCAGTCCCAAAGGTTGAAGGGAGTATCCAAGGATTCAATAAATGTCTGGATTCAAAGAAAATATTTGGGGAGTCAATACATGGTCAATAAACAATGGAAGGCCAGTTGGAATCAAATCATCTCTGTAGAGCTCCATGCCTAGGCCTGAAGGTAAAGTGGCTTATTGGCAAGACAGAGTTACTCTGGGTTAGATTGTCAGTCACCAGCAAGTCTGGCCTTGAGTTTTCTCTTAATTTCTCTTAAAACATTGCTGTTGTTGTTATTATTCTTCACAGTACTATTGAAGTAGCATTTATTAAATTAGTGTCATATAATAAAAGTTTGGGGGCAAGGAACAACCTGAAATTTTATGAAGAGTCAATGAGATGAAGAGTTCTGAGATCCCTCCTCTGGAACCACTTGAGTGTCCTTCAATCCAGTCAAAGTGTCCTTTCCTGACAGCCACTCTTTGGATTTAATTGAGATAAAGGAAGCTTACTCCTGGAGAAATGATTATACAAAAAAAGACCAGTCAAACACACACACACACATACACACATACACACCCATTGGAATGATTTTCAATGAAGACTTCTTCTTCTTGTGGGGGGCAAGGGTAGTAAGTATTTTATTTTCCATCAGGTTGAATGAAAATAGAGAAAAAAAATCAGGCACAGTTTACTGTCTTCCACTGTAAAGATAGTATACAAAGTACTCCATATTATATAGCATACACAGTGAAATACAATATGTACCATTTGCACAGAACCTGCTGGTTTCTGGTTTCTAGCATTTCAACTGTTACCAAGTGCTTCAAGTTCCCTGAAATATAATTAGTCAGGGAAACCTCAACTGAGTGGTTCTTGGTACAACAGACTTCTCAAGCCACAGATCAAAGACCAAATTTCCATGACAAATTACCTCATGATGTCTTCATATTATTTGCTTTAGTTTATGTCATTTACATAATCATTTCATCACACAAATTGGCACAAATCACTGCAATTATATACTTTCGTATTTAACACACAATTTATGAATGAAGGATGCATCTTTCCCACAATTAGTCCATTAAGAGGAAGTTGTTTGCAGATTGAAGAATTACAAAGGTTACACTGCTTACACTGTTTTTGGGAGATCCTGAAACCTTGATGGAATTCTGGAGAGACCTGGCCATTTTCAACCTTTAGTACTTGTCCATAATAAACTTGAAAGGAAGGAGGGTGGGAGAGAGGGAGGAAAGGAGGGAGCGGGACAGAGAGAGAATTAATATAGTTTGGATATTATTGTTATTATATTATAAGCTTTATTTTAGCTTCAGGTGCAAGCCAATAGCTAAAATCTATCTCATTTTAAGATACCAGGATATAAATTCTTCTTGAATTCAGATACCAATGGTTATTGTTTTGGAATGTCTATACTGTTGATGTTGTAGGATAGTGTATTTTTAGGACTGGATAAAATGCAGCAGTACTTGATAAGGTAAAAGTAAGGGACAACTGAAAATACTCTACATTTTTTGATATATACTGATATCCATAATATATGTCCATGCACATACCATTTATTTGTTTGCTCATGAAGTGTAGTAGAAGCTTTCCCAATCTATTATTTTTTTATCTGAAGTAAAGGTGAAAGTATTTTATGAGGATAATGTGAATTTATTCTTGAAAACAGACAATACAGGTAGTCCTCAACTTAAACCACATTTTTTTCTGACTCTTTTGTCCCTGAATTCAGGGTAGAGTAAGGGTGACTAAATGGAGCTGAGCATCACTGGCTGGATGCCCTTCCTGACACCTATATGGAGTTCAAAGCATTTTTTTTTTGTCCGCTAAGGGAGAAAACATCTGCCACTAGGATTGAACTTGCAACCTACTGAGTGAGAGGCAAGTGTCTTCACTACTATGCTACCATGCCACTCTTACTTACAATCACAACTGAGCCCAAAATTTCTGTTGCTAAGCAAGACAGTTGTTAAATGAATTTTGCCCCGTTTTATGATCTTTCTTGTCACAGTTGTTTAGTGAATCTCTGCAGTTGGTAATATGGTTGTTAAGTGAATCTGGCTTTCTCATTGACTTTGCTTGTCAGAAGGTCACAAAAGGTCAGTCACATGACCTCAGGACACCGTAACCATCATAAATACATGCCAATTGCCAAGCATCCAAATTTTGATCACATGACTATGGAGATGATGCAACGGTCATAAGTATGAAAAATGGTAAATAGTAATAAATCACTTTTTCAGTGCAAATATAATTTTCAATGGTCACTAACAAATAATTGTATGTTAAGGATTACCTTTAATGTATTTTCAATTAGGTAAATGTGTTAAATGGCATACCAACTCATCATATAAGGAAATTAAACTCATGAAAGTTCGATAAAATTATTGCTAAATGAAGTAAATGGTCAAAAGAAACATTGGAATAACTGGATGGAAAAAGACCAGTCCCAACCTCTTCATTTTTAATGAAAATGCTACAACTATGTTTTTATGATATTGAAAAGTTGCTGTCACCACCATTAAAGCTGCTGGTAAATATCCTAATAAAAAAATCCTAATATCTTCAGTACAAACTGAACCATAACTCAGTTTATGATTCAACTTGTCCTTACCGTTTTTAAGTGACAATAAATAGCAGAAAGAAATATAGGCAGAGGTTAGACATCCTTGGATTCTTATTTAAAATTCAAAAAGAAACATTAAGTTATACTATCAGTTTGGCTACATACTATTTCCATTAACTTATTGAAACCCTTTCATGGATTTCTATTATTATTTCCTTTACCAATCTAGGGCTTTGTATTATAACTCACATATTATGACCCCCCCTCCATAATACTTTCTCCATAATATGCTACTTATTGGACCTTGCAGATAGAGCACATAACTGGGTTATGGGGAGGTTAACATGAGGTTTTTCTGGTTTAAACTAACTCTCCTCAATCAACTGTACCATCCCAATAGCTAAATGGAGTAATTGGGGGATTTGACTATAGTGCTTCTTTCCACATCACAGAACTTCTCTGGTCTGAATGGTCATTTAAGTTTCTATACCTCATGGCCACACTGATGAGGAGGAGAGAGAAGTGAAATAGGAGTGAATATGGTTTAATTTATTCTGTTCACTGTACCATTATAGATAGATGATAGATGATGGATAGTGGATGATGGATGGTAGATGATAGATAGATAGATAGATAGATAGATAGATAGATAGATAGATAGATAGATAGATAGATAGATAATCTATATATTTTGGGGATATATGGTATCTATATCTATCTAAGAATAGATATAGATATAGATACCATATATCCCCCAAAATAAGGCCAGGTCTTATATTCATTTTTGCTTCAAAAGATCATCATCAAAAGATGAATTAGGGTTTATTTTCCAGTTCGGTCTTGTTGTAAGGAAATACAATATTAAATGCGTCCATCTGGCTGACAATCTGAACTGCGGCTTATTTTGGGGACAGGGCTTATATTATGGGCATCCTAAAAAATCACGCTAGGGCTTATTTTCTTGTTAGGCCTTATTTTGGGGTAAATAGGGTAGATAGACAGGCAGACAGATACTGGTGAACAAAGAAACCTTATTCACTTCTTATTTCATTTCTTTCTCCCCAAACCAGTAAACACACAGAGACACACATATACATACACAATATATACATACATTCACAAAACACAAACATGCATATATTCAAGATAGGGTGAGAATGCAGAATGTGATGTGTATTATTGTTTAGACCCCTTAATAGCACTTCTATGCTGAGTAAGTTATGAGCCCTGGGAGTTTATGAATACAACAGACAATGCCCAATTTCTCTTTTCCTCCATAATCCCCAGCTGCACCCAAACTCTTTGCAGCTCAGTCCATCCCCAGAATTGATCCCATTCCATTTTTATCATTACATTTATCTTGACCACGTAAGGGAGAGTCTCAAAGATGACATTCCATTAGGCTGGAAAGAATAAAAATGGCTACAGGCAAAAGGTCGACCTTCTAACCTTCTTGGTAACAAATGGGAGCATTAAAAAAGGCAGAGAGATGAGCGATTGAATTATCCCATTTGGGCACTGGGGATGAAAGAAAGTGACCTTGGGGGAAGGATGACTCAATCTGCTGTAATTTAAAAAGATAGGCATAGAATGTCATAGATAGGCAGGGTCATTGTGGCATCAATGCCCTGACTGATTAAGTAGAAAAAGGCAATGGAGAGTAGTCAAGAATAAATATTCAATGTATGATAGCCTTGGAGAACATTCATCTCCCATTAAATAGCTCCACTAGATTCCCTACGACCACTATTGTATATTAGCACCCTTCAGTTTAGCTCTTTCAAAAAGACTTCAGCATCTGGCAAACCGAAGTGAAATGCTCTAAAAGATACTTAGAAAGACCCGTGTTGCCAAATGAGGTCAAATATTTGATCTGAGAAATTAAACATTAAATTTTCCATTCTAAAGTACTACTCCCCTTTGGGAGAAATGATGCGATGCACCACTCCCTCCCACATAGGAAGATTTTGCTGAGAATACACTTTCTGTGAAGGTGGTCTTCTTCCTGGCAGGGACATAGAGGCCTCTGGTGGTAAATATGAATTGGGGGGAGGGGTCAAGAAGACATTTTTTTTGTCTTTTTCTCCCTTTTTCTGTCTTTGAGTCATTGTTGATGCTTGGCAACATCCTGAACCAATTCCTGCAGTTTTCTTGGCAAGATTTTCCAATAGTGGTTTTCCATGGCCTGCTTTCTAAGACTGAGAGAGGAGCCCAGCCCAGCCCAGCCAGCTTCATTCCAGCAAGGACTAGAACTCACAGTCTCCTGGTTTCTAGCCCAGCCCTTTAACCATTACACCGAGCTGGTTCTCTGCCTTTGGTCTACAGAATCTAAAACTGAAATTCTTAATTATCTACCTGAGCACTTGAGTCATTATTTTTCAAATCTATCCTGATAGTTCAAGGTACACAGGATTTGAGAGCACAAGTGCATATTTTTGGGGTTCTTTGTATTATGGATGTAAGAGAGTTGTTAGTTTTGCAATAGCTTAGGGAGGTTCAAACTGAAAGCCCAGTAATATTATGGTGATTGTATATCAGAGACTGTAGTTGTCTATAATGGAGGATGGGATATAAGAAAGATCTGGTGAATGAAATTAACACAGAATGGTAGATACTGGATTTTTCAGTTCTCTTGTATTAGATCCTCCATTTCGGAGCAGCTTTTCAGGGAAATTAAAAAGTAGCTAAGGAAGATTACTGTCATGTTGGTATCAATACCTCCCTGTAATCTCATTTGATACAGGGATTAAACAGATTAAAGTGAAGAGTCAAGACAGTGATGCTGGGCTGTACTGGGAGGACAATTTATTCTGTCATATTTGACTGAATTTTCAGGATGTTAACAGTCAACTGAGTAAAGTAAATTCGATTTTTCAAAGGCCTCTCAAATCATTGTGCATTAAGGAAGGATCTTTTGAGAACTGAAATGGATGCAACAAGATCATGTGATGTTTGTGGACTGGAAGAAACAGTTGATCACATTCTTTAGGATTGTTTGCATTATGACAGTAGTGTGCTGTTGCAGAGATTATCTGACTTGTTGGAAGGAGAAATTCTATTTAACTTTTTAAAGTTTTTTTAAGTTTTTGGGTTTTTTTGAAAATTTTATTTGGGTTTTCACAAAAACAAAATACAAATAAAACATCTTTTTTGAAAATAGCATGGTCCCAGGTTATCACTTCTTCATACAGACACAAAACTCAATATCATGCTCATTTTTATAATCTATTTCATATCTTATTACCATTTTATATTTTCTAGATAGTTTTCCCCTCTTTTAATTTTCTCAACTTTATTTTAATTATCTCATCTCAACTCAACTCATTATATTTATACTTTTGTCTGTCCTGTTACAATTTCTTATTATCTTTTCTTATTAAACAATTTTTCCCTGTAGTTACCAATTAGAGTATGACACCTTTATATCCTTTAATTTTATCCATTCAAACTCTTATTTAAGCTTCAGTGCATAACTTTAAGATTATAAGCCCCAGGTTTTTTTAGTTTTTAGTTCTCTCTCCCTCCCTCTCTCTTGCCATTGAATCTGAAAAATGCAGTAATAAGTTCCTCTGAAATTCCTAATTTTCTTATGACAATGAGGCTTGAAGAATGACTTTATATATCCATTATTTTAGGATCAAGCCCTCTATATATGTTTCCAACATCACTTTCCAGGATGACTCAAAGTGGCTTGACTTCAGCCAATCAGCAATTTAACTTAAGTTGATTATAGAAAAATGATTAAGCACATGCCAACATCTCTCCTGCTGAGATCAGCGGGATTTTAAAATGACAAATTAAATTTGGATCCTGTCTGTTTCATATATTTTAGAGGTATGCCTTAGATATTTGAAAAAATGTCACTTACATATGACTTGCCATGTATAAAGAGAGATACATTTGATAAATTGACTATAATTACTGATTGTCAAGTTTCTTGCTTCATAATGTATAATACATTTTAGAAATTAACAAGATTTTGATTTCTAGATATATGAAAGTATCAGTAAGGCATATAGGAAAAGTTGAATGTTATTTTTATTTCTTTTTAAAAAAGAGCTAGGCATAGAAATTAAAATGGGAGGATTTGGAGCATTCAGGAGATTAGGTTTATTTGAAGACAGAAACTGGTTAGGCTGGACCAAACAGGTGTATTGACTAAAAGGGCAATGATGCAAGTTTTGGTCAAATATCACCCATTTTCTTATTCATTCTTTTCATTAGACTGGTTGTCCCAGGATGCCAATTTTCAGAGTCTTCCTGCCACCAGCCAAAACTGAGAGCGGCAGTTCATTGACATTTGGATGAAGATGATTCAGATTCTCTGAGGATGGATTTGGATGGTCTGCTTCCTAAAATGTTTAGGCCTACATTTAACAGAGTTCCTTGAAAAAGCACTTATTCACTGGGTAATATTCCAGAATAGATCTGTGCCTATGAAAAACTAGTACAGGGATCATGAACATAAAACAACTGTATGAAATGGTTTGATATAGGCTTGCTGTGTTTTGAAAAAGTTGTAATAGGCTGAAAGTCCTGATTACTATCAGTGGTCCTTCAAAACTTACTCCTTACACTAGTGAAATGGCAGCAACTTCTAATGGGTAAATTCACTCTTCCAGGCAAGGGGAAAAAAAAGTGGGTTTAGCTATTTCAATTTGTTTCCCCTTCACTTCATCGACTTACTAGTTTGCACAAACAAATGGGGAAAGAGTGAAGACCTCTGCCCTTACTCCTGCTGGCTCTTCTGGTAAGCCTGAGTTAGATTGAATGAGGGTCTTGTGTATTGCATTGCATTCTTTCAGAATGGATGTTTTCTGCTTTCATTTCCCAAAGTGTAAGCTGACACAATTCCCAATGGCACTTGATCCAACAAAAAAAGCCTGAAGATGAACACCACAGGGTATACTTTTATAATTTTCAAGTCTGCATAAAGTATTTTGAATACACACACACACACACACACACACACAGAGAGAGAGAGAGAGAGAGAGAGAGAGAGAGAGAGAGAGAGAGAGAGAGAGANGAGAGAGAGAGAGAGAGAGAGAGAGAGAGAGAGAGAGAGAGAGCAACCATGTTCAGCATTATTATGTTTCCATTTTTTTTCCTGCTTTGCAGTGAGCAGATTCATGTTGCAGTTTGACCTAGGAAACTAAGATCTATGACATGTTTGGGAAGGGGTTTGACCTCCCCCACCCCCGTGTTGGGGGGAGGTTTCAACTATATTCTTATAATATGGTTCATTGCAGTCAGTCAGATAGATGTTCAGACTAGATTTGGCATTCACCTATTGAGGCCGCTTCAAGGACCTGGGATAAGGAGATGTTGTTTGATGGTGTTAAAGATATTGCCACAGGATGTAAACACTGCAAGGAAAGCTGCCCTTTGCAATTGAGTGATGGGGATTTTGTGAATATTGAAAGTTTTCAAATGGTGCTCCAGATATTTTGGGATTTAGGCACCTATTACTGATTGGTACTATCCTTGCCACAGTCGCCCTACTTCTATTTGCATGTCTTTTTATTTTGTGATTTTTCTCCAGGTCTTTCTCTTCTACTCTGCTGTCTCCGGATATTATTATTATTATCAGGCATGTTTTAAAACAGTAAGCCTCTGCATGTCGGTGAGTGTTATAGCCACAATGCTATTACATTGGTGACAGTTGCAGTAGAAGCAAAAAACAAAAGGGTAGCGATCACTAAACCAGACGGGTATGTGCTAATAAATGCAGGGGGCTGTCTAGGGGGAAAAGGGGGAAGTGCATCAAGCAAAATGAAAGCAATTCTTTAGCTACCACAGGCCAGAAAAAACTCCTTTCCCTTTGGAGCAAGAAAATAGCATTTATGGTGGATTGAGGATATGTATGACAACTACTATTCCTGCCTTCCAAAAACAGTTGGTGGACCATACCCATGGCAAGGCAAGTTGGCAGTATGGATAGGCCCAGATATTCTGAACAATCATCTCAGAATTATTCAGACCTTGTTGTTAGGTTTGCTTTTGGACATCTGCACTTTTTCATTACTCTTCTCAAATTCATAACATTGTTCTTTGCCTACCTCAGTGGATGAGGACAGAGCTGAGAGTCAGTCAGTCTTCCCTCTGAGCTAAATCAACACTGAAGTTTATTTGCCAGTCCCTCCCTGTTTTGATGTGAGCAAAACCAGATCTTGAAATCAATGCCTCCCTTTACAGAATTTAAAACCAGGATTTGCCAGCAGTTTGCTTCCTATTTACACTCTCCTCTCCACTACCACAACTGTCTAGCTATCCACAGTAAATATAACACAAGCCTCTTGGAAGTTAGGTGAGCAAATGAGTTCTAAAGGGGGAGGAAATATAAACACATGAGATTGTGAAAAACTGCAGTATTTGGATATGACACCTTAGAAGAAGTACTCTCCAAAAAGGAAGACTTACTAGACTAGGGATGTCAAACTGACGGCCCGCGGGCTGGAAGCATCATGTGCTGGCCATGCCCACCCCCAATTTAGCAAAAGGGAAAAAAGTTCTGATACGTCATGTGATGATGACGTGACAATGTGAGTTTGACAGCCCTGTTCTAGACAATTGGAATATCAGGAATTTAGTAGATACCTGATGCTTGTTTGTGTTTGTCTGCGATGTGGATTTATTTATTTGTTTATTTGTTTGTTTGTTTGTAAAATTTATTGGCTACCCAAGATAACTCTGGACAGCTTATTGTAAGAGATAACAGATATAGGGGAGAAAGACACATATATATCAGAATACTTATTACACATAGTGGGATCACCAGAATAATTGATAAATAGGATACTCTGGTAGTTTAGTAAAATGACCATCTGGAAGATTTTTAACTAAATCAGCCTAATTTCTATTTTATAAAATGAGAAATAGGAATCTACTTTTCATGCTTGATTGGCAATAAAACACCTATTCAAAAGTACTTTGAATATGATATGCAAAATATACATAGTCAACCTTATGATAGTGATTTAACACCTCTGTTTCATTTCTTTCTGACAAATGAAAAAAACCTATTAGATCATTTATGAATTTCAGATGTTTTAGTCCACTGTTTTCTCTGACTCACTGGCTGGTGATTTTATTTTGTATTGAGCACCAGTTAATAAATTCACTTATAGTATATTCCATATCCCAAAAGAAAAATTTTAAGAAACTATACATAGAAAGTTCCATATGTGTAAGCGATGATGACTGGTTGAAGTGATTTCTATTGAAAAAATAATTAGTTTGCTGGAGTTGAAATTCAAGCCAGGGTATATTTTTCTTCTGTTTCACAATCTATAAAATTGGCTTTGTTAGGTTATTGTAGATAACCCAGCTGTCTTTTATCATGATGCTTATGCATCCTTTATTAATTTTGCACTTACACATATAAACAAATACTTGAAATGTATAAACATTTGCAATCTGAAACTGTATAAATATGAATCTTACCGTGTAACAAACACATATTGTAATCTGAAATTATATGCATAAATATAAGACTGGAATTACGATATGATCACATGGTGTACATGTTAGGCATAATGATCACTTTATACTTCAGGGGTCTGTGGCTTCTGTTGTACACTCATTCCTACGCTTGAGAATCACTTCAAGTCCTTTCAGCCAGCTGTCCTTTATAAAGCTCATCATATCTCCCTTTGAAATTTTTATGAAGGATTACTTGAAATGCCACCTCCCTCTCAGGAGTTTATCCATGGTTTCAAAGTTTGTCCTCTGGAGTCCAACATGGAAGACTGCAACAGGTTTCCATGTAAACTCTAGAGTATCCTATCCTCTAAGGGATTTTTGGTCTTTTTTCCTGAAAAACCACGAAGCATGAAGAATCTTATGAAAATCTTACAAAAATTCGTGTTTAAGTGCATTTCTCTCACTAAATACATTTATATGTATTTTTAGTACACATGTTTTAGTACAGATATTTTTGCCTGAAACCTGTCCTTAATATTTTGAGATTCACTCTTCTGTAAATGTATGCATCAGTGTACATAGAATAAATACTTTGGTATACTTTAGAAAAAATACAAAATGTATCACAATATTAAGAAAGATGTAGATATAAATATTTATTCAGTCAATCAATACAAATGTATAGTTATGTTCTGATGCATATTTATGGTTCAGATCAGAGGTGGTATTCAGAAGGTTCTGACCAGTTATGGAGAACTGGTAGTGGAAAATTTGAGTAGTTTGGAGAACCGGTAGCAGAAATTTTGAGTAGTTCAGAATACCACCTCTGCCCATGCCCTCATCTATTATATGCCTGCCAAGTCCCAGGTGAACGGCTGGGTCTTCTTTTGTTGCCCTTTACAGGAGAATGGAGCTGGAAAGCAGGTTAGTGGGGTGGGGAGGGAATGGGGATGTTACAGTATCCTTCCCCTGGTTGGGGAGGGAAATGGGGATTTTGCAGTATCATTCTCCTGCCATAACCACCAAGCCACACCCACAGAACCGGTAGTAAAAAAATTTGAATCCCACTACTGGTTCAGATATGAAAATTAAACAGTTTATAACTAAAATGCGAATGAAATCAGTCTCTCCCACATGATGGACTTCAGTATAGCCAGAAGCAGGATGTTCCATTCAAACATTCTTTTGAACTGACAGAATCAAGTCGGTTCAAATATAGGAATTTTAAAGTCAGAATTTGATTGGTTTCTTCTGCAATATCTGGGTGTGCTTTCTTATCTAAACCAACTGAAAGTATTTGGTCTGGAAGTATTTTTCTATTGTAGTGATGCCAGATGAATCACTCAGTCTTTTGGGTCTCTTCATAATAGAAACAAATTGAGGAAATTATGGTGTTTACAGGCATTGTTTATTTACAGTCAGTTTTAAACACATTTTTTTTTAAACTATGTGATCCACTGAGAGTACTTTTAAGCACTACTTAGAGTTATCACTGGCTGAGAACCACGATCTGCTATGCATAACTTGCTTTTAGAAAGAAGAACCTTATTTATATGTTTATAACCATTAAGTTATTTACCCCATATCAAATATAGATCTCCAAATATCTGTTATATAATTCAATGAAATTGCTTCAGACATATACATTTCTTCCATCACATTTCATTGTTACCCAGATTTAGGAAAACATCTGGAATTTTTGTAGTTGCCATAAATCTCAGAACGAGCTAAAATCATTCCAGTCTGCATTAACACTAAGTCTGCACTGTGATTCTCTAAAAGATTTATGGCTTTTCTTTTCCATAAAGACCCAATCCCAAAGTTGTTCCAAAGTTTCAAGGGTTTTCAAAGTTGAAATACTGTATTTTTAGTGTTGGTTTATAAGACCTGTAACACCGAGTCTTACTTCAGATACTTCCCATGTGTTAAGAAGCTGGATTCTACAATGGGACTTTTGCTGTCTTCAGATCACTGTATTCTGAATTTCATAGGTTGCTCTATCACAAACACCTTTCAGTGTACATTCTCAGGATATGTAGCCTTCGCTGACTGATTCATTTACCAAATAAAAGACTGGGACATGTTGAACAGGTCAGGCCATATAAAATACCAAATTCTTCCATCACTAAGCAATGGAGGCAATGCATGTAATGGTAGTGATGATGATTTTTAAAAAATCCTATTGCACTATTAGCTAAAAAGCTGCAGATAAATTGTGATGTCTCAGGGTGGGATACAAAATAAACACAGTCACAAAAAACAGGTGAAGCCCCTTTTATTCCTTCACTTTGCTTCCAAGCTCCAAATATCCTTGACTGGAGACAATAAACTCCCACACAAGCAGTTACAAGAAGGAGGAAATGCCATTTAAATTATAAAGAGAAAAAACAACACAAACCAGGCAAGATAAGGACTTGAAGACATTCACAGATATAAGAACGCATACTGAGAAGGACACCAAACTCAGAGAGGAACAAAAACTAGAGATATTTCCACGCTTTGTTTCCAGCACTGGCCCATATGCACGTCCGTCCTCTTATCCAGTTGTCACAGCTGCAGCCCATGAAGAGGATCAAGGCCCTCTCCTCCCAAGTAGACCACATCTCTCCCTTATCCTCTCCTCCCTGCATGCCCTAGGATGGAGAGGGGATGGGCCTGGGTCTTCCTCTGACTGCCCAGCCGGCCTCTGCCCTTCCCCAGCCTCCTCCACAACCTCCGGAGCCACACTTCCACTTCCTGTCGACTGTTCCTCCTCTCCCTCAAAGTCAGTCTCCACTAGGGGCATGACATAAATAAAACAAGAATAGTTATTGAACTGTCCATGAATATATTGGCATTTCATTTAAAGCTTTAACAGGTAGAACTGGAATGTAAGTGCATTTTATGTCTTCGTGATATTGATTATTCATTTATTTACTTTGCAAAATGTTGAGCACAATGTCTGTTTTTTAATCCTATCCTCACAGGAAGAGCCACATGTGTAACCGAAAGACCATCAGAGTGGAGTAACAGACTGGAAATTACAGTTATTAATACAAGGAAACCAATGCTAGACTAAAACTACCGCTGAAAGTATTACGATACAGCATAAGAGCCCTAAATATGATCTCACCACTTGATATGTTCAAATTAAATATTTGAAAGATTCGGGTATGTTTTTTTTTGTCAACTTTGAAAATGACATTAAAAGAGAAAACAACATTCCCAAAACATAAGAATGTTAATATCATCTATTTGATTTCTTCATTTAAGAACCTTCATTTTAAGAAAATGTGAAATGTTTTTATGATACTTTTGCAGACATTTAAAATGTTTGCAGGTAATTCTTGCTTAATGACTATCAAAATTACAATGGGCCTCCTCAAAAGGTATAATTTGATTTCATAATTTTGACAGTTTCACACACCCTCATGGTTACGTGATTACATTTGGGGCAACAGGTTTGCAATTACACCAGTTCGCAATGTCCTGCTGTCAAATGACTATAATTTTCGGGATATTTATTTTATGGTTTTATTCAATTGGATAAACAAGATTCATTTAATGACAGTGGGGTTCCTTTAATAACTTCAGTGTACATTTAATAATTGCTACAAAAGTTGTAAATTTGGCACGGTGATGTGGTAACCTACTTAGTGACTACAAGGACTTTTGACTGTAATTCCAGGCTCAAACATTAAATACGACCAGAACTGATTTTATCCACAATTGTTGCTTCACACTGCTTGCACCTTATACTGAATGTTTTATTGGCAGCACCACAAAAGATATTGAATAGGCAGGGACTGAAAATGGCCATCAGTTACATTTATGTGTTCAATTAAAACAGGATCACCCTGTATATTGCAACAATCTCTGGTGAAAAATAAACCGCACACATGTTACTCAGAAACTCCCCCAGATAAGGATTTGTTCTGGTTTATGTTCTAAAGTGCACCAGTGATACATAGTTTAATTACAGAATGGGTGATAGTTTTACTATCTATTACTGTTAGATGCTATTTGATTATCTAAAATCTGCCTCTTTTTGCTTAATTTATATAGAAAAAGGTTTTAGGTTAGAGTACAGACAATGCACAAAAGGGCAAAGAACAAGTTAAAATGTATCTACTCGGAGTGATCTACTATTAATTTAGTTCCAACCTTTTTCTTCAAAATGTTTTCAGTTTTGGAAATTTTTCATTTATTTTTAATATGTTTAAAATGGAATCTTCAAAAGCTGCTTCATTTTTTTTGTCTTTAGGCTACTTTTAAAGACCCAGATTGTAGTGCCATCTTTTTGAGCACATAACTGGAGGCTACTTCAAGAAGTCCCCTGTGGCCACTGGTCTCATCTAGTGACATATCAAGAAACATATTTGCTGTCCTTCTAATAACAAGACAAAACCACAAAGGCAATTGTGTAGTTATCATGGCTCTGTTGATCTGATGCTGCAGAGAAGAGGATACAAAGCAGTTGTGCAACAACCACAATTTCAGCTAGTATTGCGTTTCATCTAAGTCATGTTTATTGCAATTCCCTTTTCAGCTAACATGTCACATACTCCATCCTTGTCTGCATCTGGTCATTCTAATGATGGCTAAAGTATGGTCAATATATGATTATATTACTGCTTCATCTTACTATCTGCTTATTTTTTTCCATTTTGCAAGGTTTACCGAGCAGGCTGATGGTAGTAGTACACGAGACTAAAGACAAGAACTGCAAGACTGGTATCAGATCTTAGATACTTCAAAGTTATATACATGATTACAAATTGTAAAACCGAAAACCAAACTGTAGGAATCCATATAATGAACTTATCCAAGAATGGCTAGAATTATATGAAAGCTGTTTGTGATTTTATTCTTGGTCTAAGGAAGATTTCCTTAGATCATCGGTGTCAAACTTGTGAGTCACAGTGGCATCATGTGATGTATCGGGACTTTTTTCCCCTTTGCTAAACCGGACATGAGCATGGCCAGTGCACAACACATCCGGCCCGCGGGCCACAAGTTTGACAGCCCTGCCTTAGATGAAGTCTGGCATAGGTTATTTAGATCCATCTGGTGAGTCCCTTCTTGCTTATTATTAAAACCCTTCTGAATATTTGGGACCACACTATACACCCAAATAGCCCTAGTTAATAACCTGTGATTAATAATTATGGAGATGACTCCCCAAAATGCATCAGTTTGCCTATGCAGTATGATAGCATGCAATAAACCATTAAAGGAAGTGGTTGATCAAATAAGTAATTAGAATGGGCAGAAGGAATAACCTTGAATAACAGACAGAAGAGCCGCAGCCAATTCAATGATCAGGCTCAAATAAATCTGAGTCCAGGACAGAAATATAATTTGAGAAAGTATGTCAGACACAACCTTCCCTAATTCTCGTGAAAATAAAGAAAGGAGGGGGGGAAAGGGCCTTCAGACTTACAAGATTCTGTTACTGTAACTATATAATAAAAGTACTATTAATTTCCATATTGTTGTTAGTTTTCACATAGGGTATATCTTGGAGAAATGACAATAATAAGTCCCACTTCTTTATCAACTAATTTCAGTTGGAACCTCTGAAAGTCATCCAAGAGCATAGGATTTAGAAATGAACCCACCCTACTAATGGGCTCTGTAGCAGCCAGAAATGATAGCATCCAGGCTGAAACATATATGAATAACTTTGTCACCAGAACACATAGCAAATAAATTGCAATCCACACCAGAGAGTTCTTTCATGCCCCTCTGATCACATAGATGGACAGAACAGCAAGAACATTCTACCCAACCCACTTCAGGGATCATTGTTGGGGGGAAATTGGATGAAGGAATGTTACCCTTCCTTCGGTTCCTGACGGAAAAGCAGGACATATATGTAACAAATAAATACATTGAGTTGGTTCAAAACTCAGTTCTTTCCTGCATTTGATGAAATTCACTAAGCTTTTCATTGCCTGAATTCCACCACTCCCACCCATTCTCCTGGCTGCTTTCCGTTCCCCAACTCCTCTATGATCCAAGATGTTGAGTTTATAGACAAGACTGTCCTTGATAAGCATCCCTTTTTCTTAATCTCTGAGTAAACTGTACTCCTGATATTTTGACAGGAGCTGGCAGACTACATTCTGCAATTACCTCATGTTCTTTAAACAACCTCATTATACATTTGCACAAAGTAAGAAGGGGGAAGCAGCTGCAATTTCTCTATTTCTCTATACACTTGGCATATTTATAAGCATTTGCATGTCAGCATCTCTTCATCTTCCCAGCAATTCCTAAGCAAGAGGGGCAGATTAATTGTTATAATGATCTGAATCACATACACATTCATCAATGCAGTTTAAAGTACATTTCTTTCCTTGCTCTTTGTCTTTCTTGAGAGAGAGAGAGAGAGAGAGAGAGAGAACAAGTCAACAACCTTCTCTCATCCAGACTAAAAATTAATTTAGACACTTACCCACAAAATGGTGCCTGAAAAAAATTGCATTTTAGTTTGAATTAATTGCTTTCCTTTCTTTTTAGTTGAAAGACCAGATGTTCACTTTGGGAGGAAAGTTTCAAATGCAGAGGAGAATATTCTCCAAATTGACCATCTCCTTGGTTCTTTTATCAGAAAACTATCCAGTTTGAGGGATGCCAAGGCCTGTTAGGCAAAGCAGTACTATTCTCTTAAAAGCTGCCTATCAAGTAAATATGTGTAGAAATAAATGAAGCTTTGAACTTATGTCTCAAGCTCAGCTATTAAGTAACACACTGAGCTGATTTACTTATAGAAACTAACGTGCAAGCAGATCTCACTGGTTTCAGGGATCACTATTCACATGATCTAATCATAACAGCTCAAGAACTGACTGGAGTGTTTGCAGAGGGGTTTCAAAAAAGTTAAGATAATACTGCAACCACAAGACAAAAAATCTGTCCTTTTTGCCATAAACATAAAAGGGGCAGATGTAGTGGAATATAGTTGGGAGTCACAGGAGGGAGGTGTTTTGTCCGGAAAAACACGAGGTAGACCGGGTTCCAACAGCAAAGTCTTTATTTCTTAGCCAGAGTGCAGTTGTAGGAAAGGAACATTGGCTCAAGCCGCGCCGGTCTTTTATACATTTTCCCGGCCGGGGCGTGTAGCCAATGACAATTGTTTGGATTTTGCCGCCTTTCCCGCGCGCTGCAGGGATGGTTCAAAAGGAACCAATCCCTTTTCGTTCTAATTACCCAATCAGAATGTACTTATTCTTGAAACCAGCTTTTGCATACAGAACACCCCTCCCCTCTTAGCTTTGGTCCTTACGACGTGACGTTAGTCTCGTAATTGTAAGGCGGGGGCTTCTTTTGACTCGACCTTGGACCTGGCGCGGTTCATTTGTGTGGCGTGCTTCGACCGGTTCGGATGGTGCTTGCTGTATTCCTCTGTGCTTCTCTGGAACCGTCTGGAAGGGTGAGGCCTTCATCATGCGCCGCCTGAGTTGCTTGGACGCCGGCGCTTCGCCACTCCCTCCGGGTTTCCTCCGGCAGGTTGACGCCGGCTTGGCTGGCCTCCTATCGGTGAATTGCTTTCTTCCCACTTTCTCCAAACAGTGATTCATCCATTTTGCTCTTTTGATTAGTTTGTTTTCGCATTGTTAAACGGTTCTTATTTATTTTCGTGTACCGCCCCCCTCTTTGCGTTTGAAATTCGTCGTTTTTGTTGATTTGTTTTGGTTGTGTTTATTGTTCCTTTCTAATGTTCGCGGTACCGGGAGCCTGGTCGAATGTGCCGCTTCCATCCTGCATGATTGTTTCTACCGTTAATCGGTTGATGATGTGGGCCTGTTAAGTCTGTGACTTGCGTCCCGGTACCCATATAATGGGTCTCCCGTTAAAATTTTTCGCATACAACCAATCGCCCCATTTGGAAACTCCTGAATCGTGTAGAGGAGTCAGGGGGTTTCTGGTGGTTGAAGTTTGGGATGTAGCCGATTCTAGCTTGCGGATCTGAGTTTTCTCCCCATCAGTGTTCTGATGGTTTTGTTGGTTGTATACTTGGTTTATATGTTGGCGGGTGAGTAGCCTGTTTATTTTGCTTTTGGACGTGCCCGAATGTCCATCCTTTCCAAAACCCTCCTGGTTAAACCTGTCCATTCTTTTCAGCCCTTACCGTTTCCGCGGATGGGCAGCGCTGTGAGGGCTGTTCTTAGTATACCCAGGGGAGGCTACAGGTATTGTTCGAATAGTAGGTGGTTATTTGAGGTCCGTTATCGGACACTAGTTAGTCCGGAGGCCGTGCGGTTGCAAAAAGTTTGTCTAGTTCCCTTAATTACCATTTCTGTTGTCGTTGATGGCATTAATTTTTACCTCTAGCCAATTAGAGTATGCGTCCACGACAATCAGAAACGTGTGTCCTGTTGGACCCGCGGGGGGAAAAAAAAAAAATCCGATATGGCAATCCGCGACCGGGGCCCTTTGGAACTTCCCAAGTCCCTTATAGGTGCTTTGGAAGGGAGATGGTCGTGGCTCTCTGGCATTTGGTTGCACGAGGGGACCCAATATTCAATGTCCTTATTCAATGCCCGGCCACCAGGACATAAGGCTCTCGCAAAGGCTTTTCATTTTAACCATTTCCCGGGTGTCCCTCACTGCAGCATGCTCAGTACCTTGTTTTTGTAATTTGTTTTGGAAATAACTACCGCTCACCCCACAGTAGACATCCCTCTCTATAGAGAGTTCGGTCTTGTCTGCGTCCGGAAAGGTTTAAATCTCGGTTTTTTGATTTTCGGCCAGCCTCTACCTACCCAGTTTAGTATGCGGAGCAGTCAGTGGGTCTTTTGCCGTGGTTTCTGCGCGACTCATTCACGGAGGTGGGTTAGAACGGGCAGGTCTCTATCTGTAGGGCAGTCATCGTTGGTGCGGGTTCTGCTTCCATTGCTGGCAATGGTGCTCTGCTCCAAAGCGTCCGCATGGGAAATTATGTTCCCCGGCCGGTGTATTAGGGGTTGAGTAGCGCTGCTAGGAACTCCGACCACCTAGTTCATTCTTTGGGGACAGGATGTTTGGTTGTGGGCTTGTTTCCCGCCAAAATTCCAAGTAGCGCGTTTGTGGTCTTGTGGTCTGTACAATTTGGAAAAACCCGCCCGTACAGGTATTCATGAAACGCTTACCCCAGCGACAATTGCTAAGGCCTCTCTGTTCCGGTTGGCTGTAGTTCTTGCTCGGCTTGACAGAGTTTTTGAGTAGTACGCGACGGGCGCCTCTCTTTCCGTCCGGAAAAGTTGGGTGGCTCAGGATGGCTCCGACTCCAAACGGTGAAAGCGTCACAGGTCACTCTCAATGGTAGCGTTGTCGCTACAATTGGATGAGAACGGTGTTTGAAGTTAGCAATCTTTTTATTTGTTGAAGGCTTTTTTCGTTGTGCCCCCAAGTCAAATTGCTTTTTTGTCCAGTACCGGTGTAAGCCGGGTTCTGCTATTGTAGCGCTCCTTATTTGGTTAGGAAAACATTATAAAAAATTTATTTAGACCCAAGAATGGCTTGTAACTCGCTTTTTGTTCTTTTGGGTTTCTGGTGCGTTATTTATGGCTTTAGTTTTTCTTTTCGGTGGGGTGTAGTACCCTCTCCGTTCTATTAATAGCCCAGAAATTCGACGCTTTTTCTTTTAGCCAGGCAGCCACTTTTCTTTTTTTACTTTAGTCCAGCTTCCCTGAATTTAGTTTTAAGTACATTATTTAAGTGTCTGGTTTAAGTGAGTCTCGTTTTTTGCTGAGATTCTAGGACGTTCGTCGAAGTACGGTACGACTCCCTGTTATGCCGTTTTAGGAGGCGTTCCATTGAGGCTTTGAAAAACGCCTGGTGCCACACTGACTCCAATTGGAGTCTCTTACATCTGTGAATGCCTTTGTGTGTAACTATAAGTCTGTCCTCCGCTGTCTTCGGGGATCTCTATGGGGAGTTGTTGGTTATGCCTTGTTGCCAGGCTCGGAGTTTGGCAAAAAAATATTCCTCCCCCAGGGGAATGTAGCAAATGCTGGACTATGGCAACCGGGTATGCGCTCTGTTGGTTATGCGTTGGTTTTGTTCAGGGTCGCCTTGTAGTCACACAGATTCAGATTGCCCCATCAGGCTTAATAGGTGTGACTATCGCGTTTCCCATTGGCATGGTCCACAGGGCTCTGCCACTCCTGGAGGCTACTAGTTTATTTTAGCTGGTTCCTCTAATCTTTGCTTTTAAAGCAAACGGAAACTTGCCTGGCTTTTTATCTTTTAGGGGCTACCTGTGGAGTCAGACTGAAAGAAATAGGGTTTCCCCGGGTACTTTGCAAGTGAGCCGTCGAACACGTCTTGGAATTCCCCGGATTAGGTCTTCCTCCAGTCGGGTTGTGTCACTCGTTATCCCGGTTCATCCCGATGCCCAAAGGCGCCGAAACCATTGATGCCCAGGGGCTGGCCGTATCGTGGTCAAGTATGGTAACGGAAGTACCTCGACATGCTGTTTTGTTACGAACTTTGAATGGCCCATGCCAACTACCGGGATTCGGTTTCCCTGGTAGTTACCTTGAGTGTTAGCCGCTCTTTTTTTGTTCTGTCGTCGGATTATCAGGAATAGTTGTTTTTATGGTGTTCATGAGACCATGGACAGGAAAGATCCCGAGTCCACTTCCCATTTCACAGGGCTTTCCTTCAATTCTACTTTACGTTAACTTTTCTTTCCGCTTCCGTCTTAGCGCATTCCCTATTGTAACAGTTTGATGTGTATTCTCTCTGTTTGCGGTTTGCTTGTTTCGGCGGCCACTTTCTCTCCGCTTGCCTGGGCTCGGCTCGTGGTGGGGGAGATTTGGTCGTTCTCGTCGGGCTGTAGTTTTTTCTGTTCTTGCAGACTTTCTCGGATGATTTGCCCCAAGGTCTTGCACTTCGGCATGATGCCATCGAGAAACCTGCACATTCCGCTTCTCGGGGGTGAACTTTCCCTCCGCAGCAGGCGCATTCCCGCCAAAATTTCTTTCCGCGCTCTTTCTTGCTGGCATACGTTGCCGGTGGACCTCGTGTCTCCGTCGTCTGACTCGGACGTCTCGCCATCTTAGTCTTCTTGTGTGGTGGTAACGGGAGATTGTTTCCTTCTTGCGGCCGGGGGGTTTTGTTCATCCCTGCTTGCTGTTGCATCTGTCTCTGGTTAAACGGCCAGATTTTTTCGCGGGCTTCAGCGGTGTGTTCTTCCGCGATGGCCTCAACTAAGGTTATCTTTAGGCTTGTTCGTAGCTTACTTTGCGCTGTTGAGTCATTAGTCCCAATATCACTCGGGTCTCTCATGCCTCATCGAGGTTTTTAAGAATTCGCACTCTCCCCCTATCTGTTTCGGAGAGCAGCTACGAATCAGCACCCGTCTCACCTTTCTTTCTGGTCTCTCCGTAGAATTCATGCCGTCTATATTTGAGGTTTGACACCGTTGGCTGCGTAGTGCGTTCTTCAGTAGTTTCTGGAGTTCGGACCCAGGTTTAACTGTTTAACGTTCTCGGGGCTTCGCCAGGCTTTTTGGCCATTTTGAAAATGTCGGTCCGCGCAGTGCGGTTTAAGAAAAACGGCTCCTTTTGCGTTTTCTTGAGATGTCCTCCATCTCATTGCTCTCCAGGTACATCTGGAAGCGGTCTGCAATACGATCCCAGCTTTCCTCGTTGGATTAAAAGGGTGGGGCGGTGCTTTGTTCCCAGCCATTCTGTTGTCGTCTGGACTTTTCTCTCACCGCCAGGCTCGGCGTCTCGCCGTTCAGGACGATTCCCATCCTCGTTGCCAGTGTTTTGTCCGGAAAAACACAAGGTAGACCGGGTTCCAACCAGCAAAGTCTGTTATTTCGTTAGCAGATGTAGAAAAGGAACATTGGCTCAAGCCGCGGCCGGTTCTTTTATACCACTTTTCCCGGCCGGCTTGTACGCCAATGACATTGTTTGATTTTGCCGCCTTTCCGCGGCTGGCAGGGATTGTCCTTTTGAACCAATCCCTTTTCGTTCTAAGTACCCAATCAGAATGTATTATTTGAAACCAGTTATTTGCATACAGAACAGGAGGAGCTTTTTTTTTCCAGAGGACAACAGAACAGTGGAGCTTGGAATGTCTGATAGGTCGGAAGAGGGCGAAGGTAGACCCTCCCAAGCAGAGTATGTGAAATAGTTATGCAGACAGTTTGTTGCTTTAGTCTGGCAAGATTCTGTTTGTAGTTGAATGACATAAAGTTCTTCATAGAAATAACTTCAGAGGTTGTTCTTGGTCTTTTGGCCTCACAGCAGTATTTCTATATGACATGGTCATAGCAACCATCTTGATTTTTTTTTACACCTGCCCCATGGATGCCCCTGGAACTAACACTTCCCAATAAGGCATAATAGTGCCCTGTAGAGTCTCCTTAAAAGCTTTTTGTGCAGTAAATAACCTCCTTCCATTGGCTACTGTCAATTATCATTTAATTAAAACTTGAAGTAACTTGCTTGAAGAGTGGTGTATTGGTTAAGGCACCAGGACAAAAACCAAGATACCATGTGTTCTAGTGCTGCCTTAGTCACAAAGCTAGCTAGGTGACTTTGAGCTTTTCTCTCTCTCTCTCTCTCCCTCCCTCCCTCCCTCCCTCCCTCTCCCCTTCTCTTTCTGATCTAGCAAGGAGGAGTGACAAACCACATCTGGAATTTGCCAAGAAAACTGCAAGGACTAATCAGGAATCAACTGACTCAAAGGCGCCCACACAGAAAAGTTGCTTTAAGATTAAATAAGATCAAAGGAAGTGGAAGGTAAAGAGATCAAATAATGTAATGGTAGTGTGGAAATTAACTAGGGTGACAAGAGGAAGAGTGGCAAACTACAGACAATGGTTGGATAAGAGGCCGCTTATCCCAAAAAGGAACACAAACGTGGCAACAGGTCTCAGAAAGGACCTTTCCCCAATTGTGGGGATCATAAAGCCATGGGGGAAAATGTTCTTTCAGACTTGCATGATTCTGTTAACGTAGTTTTACATTAATCTCAGCCAGGAAGCATGAATGCTGAGAGTCAAAGACCACACATCTTAAAGTTGCCAGGTTTGAAAAACACTGAACTATAGATTCCAAAAATACAAGCACTAAGTCTACATCACAGAAGTTGATAGATTAATCATATCACTTTCAATCATTTGTCTCCTGTGTTGGATGAGGTATTTGCTTTGCTTCGTTCAAACTTGATTAAATCTACTGCTGGGGAACAGCAGAGATTCATTTCTTACCATATATTTCATCACTAACCAGTGTTTTATTGAATTCCATGTTTGAATTCAGCTGCAGAATGTATTATCTTTATTTTCATTCAGCTAGGCTTTTCATACTTTAGATAATACCTGTTGGACTCTGAATCAAGAGTACCATGTGTGCAGTATAGCTTGCTATTTTAACCTCTTCAAATCTAATCTTCAAATTTAATCTGTAGCTTTATTTTATTACTTATTACAAAGTGATCAACTTTTATCATATTGTGTGCCTTGCACACTACCAAAATATTATAACTTCCATATCTTTGTATTTAAAGTAAGAATCATTTTCTAAAAATAAAGTATCATCTGATGAATATAAAGCTGGGTCAACTTTTTACTCTCTGGTTTTCTTTGAGGTTGAGCTGAACACAGTAGGTTGGTGTCCTGCTCTTACAGCAGGAGACACCAGAAGGGCTGTTTCTCCTAACTAAAACATTTGTGAAATAAAATGTTCTTTATGATCATGTCGCATCACGAACTGTTTGTTGAAAATTTAAAGTCAGCAGCGTCAGCAGCAACCACATAGATCTCATGGCCACCCATATCAAGCAAGGAAATGTGAGAAACACAATATTAAGACCAAAATTAGGAATGATTCTTGCAGCATGGAAGATTATGAACCTCTGAATAATTCTAGTCATCTCAGGGATTTAAAAAACATACCAGAGGATTGTCCATTATTTTGTTAATGTTCAAAAGCAGCTTTCTTAAACTTTATCCCCTTCTGATATCTTAGACCAATAGTGTCAAACTCAAGGCCCGTAGGCCGGATCTGGCCTGTAGGGTGGTTAGATCTGGCTCGGGGGGCTGACCTAGAAATAGTGAAGGGCCAGCCCCCCTGAGTTCCATTTTCGCTGGCAGAGGGTTGCAGGAGGCTGTTGCAGCTGAAAACAGAGCTTGGGAGCCCAGTTTCACTGGTAGAGTACTTGGGCCACCACAGGCACCTCTGACATGAGTGACATCAAGCTGGCCATGTCCACCCTTGCCATGCCCATCCCAGTTCCCCAGAGATCAAACACAACCCTGATTCATCCCCCAATGAAATTGAGTTTGACACCCCTGTCTTAGACCATAGCTAACACCATATCCATCTAGGAGATCTGTAAAAGGAAACATTTGAAGAACACAAGTTTAGAGAATGCTAATCTAAGACATTGTATGAGCTGATGATTTTTACCATATTCTCACATGTTCTGTTTATCAGAATTGGCCACTTGAAGAGAACTATTTGATTTACTTGACATTAAAATCATTCTCAGTGGTTCTCTGCTTGCCAGCAATTTCTAAAATAATTTCCTGTGGCATCTGGTTTCGGAGAACTGGAAAAACAAAGAATGAAGAGGAAGGAAGGAACAGCTGCTTAAATATTCTGGTTAGTCAAATTATATATATTATTGTTAGCATCATTATTCATCAGGAAACCCCTAATTTTTTTTCTGTAAACCATGTAGGTTTTGAAAAATAAAACAGATCAATACATTATTGGGAAGAAAAGAGGAAGGAAGCATTCAAACAGCAGCTATATATTTGATTGACAGAATGGGGTATTCTAGTCTCCTGTCTATCACCTTTTGGTTACTGGTTGGTAGTATAGGTCAAAAATGTGACTTCTCCCAACTTTGCCACACCAGGCAACTTACTCCATTTATTAATGCTCCACACAAATCAAGAATTGGTTAGAATTAGGATTAGGGATTATATTTTATAACATTATCTTCTAATATGAGTATGCATGAATTTTGTAGCCTTCACTGAATGAAGACATCTGAAATCAAACAGGGATTTTTGCTAGATCATTCCCCCTCCCAAATCTGTTTTGAAAGAAAAGAAGCTATTGGAGATATGATGGAATAAATGTTCTTAGATCAGAACAGAAAGGATAGACAACTGCAGGAACTAATGTTCCCCCAGACACTCTTGTCCCAACTGACTTTTCAAAATATTATTTTAATAAAAATATGCAAAGCTGGCAATCTGAAAAGCTGAGTACCAGCTTCTAACAACCCATTTATTTGCACCAATGTGTTCAGGTCCCACCAGACCAGTGGTGAGATTCAATTTTTTTTTTAACTACCAGTTCTGTAGGCATGGCTTGGTGGGCATGGCAGGGGAAGGATACTGTAAAATCTCCAGTCAGAAGTGGTATTTGCTGGTTCTCCAAACTGTTCAAAATTTCCAGTCCCGGTTCTCCAGAACTGGTCAGAACCTTCTGAATACTACCTCTGCACCAGACTGGTAAACAGCATTCTGGGAAATTAATTTGCTTTCTGCTGAATGTGTGCTTTGTGACTGGCAGGCAAATCCCCTATATTACCAAGTTTTATAAAAGCTCTCACCACTAATTCTTAAAATTGCAGATGTGTTTCCAGAAGTTGTTTAATCCCTGAACTCTGTTTTATAAGGTTTTCATGGTTGTTGAATCCCTTTTAGAACATTGTTCCCCTATGGCAGCCTGCCTAATTACACATTTTGTTTCACATTTTGTGCAAATATTCATTGACAGTCTTCTTTTGGCAACATAGAATATTTCACTCTGTGATTTTAGATTTGAATATTAAACTTGGCAAGACAGCTAAGGAGGAATTGCGACAATTTTTGAAAAAAAAAAATTCCCAGGTAGCAAGTCCTCATGTGGTGTCCAAACCAGATAGGTAAAGTTAACTAAGTATTGCCTGATGTGATCCCATGTTGTTCCTTACTATATAGGCCTTCAAAGTAATGAGAAGTATTTTGAAGCTAGTAGGAAGCCAGGGCAGAATCTCACAAGTTGTGTTACTCTGCAATAGTAGAGTTGGTTCATCACTAGTATAACCATCGAATTTGGAACTAATGAGAGCTTCTGAGTCATCTTCAAAGGCTGCCATGTGAGGATGCAACAGTAGTCCAAGTGCATGGGGATCAGGGCATACATTTCTGCCACAAGGGCATCTTAACTGAGTTAGGGCCTAAATCTGTGCATTGGCTGGTGTTTCAAATTTGCCTACTGCAGTAATAGACTACCAACTGTGAGCAGAACTGAAGTCATGTTGGATGGCCCATTGAATTAAATAAGGAAGTGTGTCTCAAACTCAGTAGCTCTNTGCTGAGGTGTCAGAAACTGTGTAACTGCTTTTGTTAGATAGGAAGCCAGCATAAACCTTCGAAATATATGTGTGAATTTGAAAACAGAAAGAATGTGAGCCAAGCCCTCATACGAGGGGGCGGACAGTTAGGGTATAAAAATGCTGCCTGAATTTTGCTCTGGGTTCCTTTAATGCCTGAGGGAACCCGTCTCTGCAGACACGTGAATAAAACCTTGTTTTCCTTGGATCAACAAATCTTTTGGTGGTTTTTTTATCTGCTTCCACCTCACACAACCTTCATAGTTCATTAACTAACACTATATTATGATTTTGAATAATTACTTTTTACATTCTATAAATTTGAGAGTGGAATTTATTTGAAACCCTACAAAAATGCATAATTCAAAACAAAGTTGTCTATATTTTTCATATCACCGTTAGACTGGGAGATACCATTGCTTTGGCATTTCTAGGCCTTTAGTCATGCCCCCTTATCTGTTTAGCACTTTTTTCAACATCAAATAACTGTATCTCCTTCCACATTGTGCAGACCTTAGACAGTCTGGGGACTTTTTGTGTCACAATTTCTCCTGAAATTGCTATACTGGAAGAATAAGCTGTCGATTTGTTCTGGGTTGTTTTGTTATATATTGCCAGCCTGCCTTTTGCTGAGCCACATGCCTTTTTTCAAGTTGGAAAATTTGATTAGCACTCAAGTGAACAGTTGGCTCAAATCAGAAAGGATAAATTAATCAATGGGGATAATTTGTAATTAGATTTAGCATTAGTTAATGCTTAGAGCATCTTCAACATTTTCAGCTATCAGGAAAGGATTAAAAAACAACCCATGTGTGCTTTTCTTTCCAAATAATTATTTTAGGCTTTGCCGTCATGAGACTATAAAAACAAACTGAGGGAATTCACTAGGCCTCAGCCCAAATAAATAATGATATGGTGTGATTGTAATGGAGAAGCCATGCTACAATGTGTGCATAAACTTTTCAATGGAAGAGATATGAACTTGTGAGATGAATGATTTTTTAAGCTCAGTGTACCTTCCCTTTCCTTCCTTCCTTCTTCCTTCATTCCCACAGGGAAAAATGCCACATGTTCATAGCAGAAAATCATTCTAGGAAGCCTTGCAATGATGATATGAGTGAACAGCATGTTTTTTGCAAAGAAAAGGAAAAATTAATCAAGAGTAATTGCTTACTAATTCACATCCTTAAGTATATTAGAGTATCTACATAGATATTCTTTAAATTAAAAATCCACATCTCTCTGAGATGAAGGTCTGTCCTGTAAAGTAAGCACTAAAACAGTTCAGATTTACTGTATACTGATCTGAGAACTTCGTTAAGATTACATAAGGAGATAAGGCAAAAACAATGCAAGAATTTATTTTATTATTTTATTGGTATTTTTGTCAGAGAATTGCATAGCAGCTGTCCAAATGACGTCATAGATGCTTACACAAACTTATAATTTTATATAAATAAATATATTTTATATCTATACATACAGTAAACTAGATAATCAGGAGCATCATGAGGTAAATTAGAAACCACACAGGGCACATAGAAGAAAAAGGTGGTGAGAAAGGGAAACTCCCACTCCACACCCATAGCAATCATTCACAACTGTGTGCTCTGGATCACAGCACAACCCTACTGCTCCAGATATGAAATTTAAATATTTTATTTTATTTTAAATTTAATTTAATGTAGTAGGACCAGATTATTTGCTGGTAAGAGGCACAAAACTGGAAACTCAAGCATAAATAAGGGAGGGGCTGGGGGCATCTATTCTGGAGAACTGAAGAAAGAAATATAGTCTGATCATGTTAAAAAAAACTTCCTGTCAGCTTTCCAGGGAAAATCCATTCCTGTCAGTAACTCCAAGACACACACCATCTCAAAGTACTTTTTTTAGCACAGTTCCTGGCACATACTGGGGAAATCCAGAACTAAATCTTCCCCACAAAGTCCAAAGCTACAACCCATCCCTTTTTCCTTCATCACCAGATCACGTGCACCAATCCCAAAGTAAGTTTTAATTCTTTCTATGCCACACTCTGTAACCTTAAACTATCAAAATAATATATTTTGTCTACTAAGAGCTATTCAATTAACATCATCCCCTCCCATTTTCTTCAACTATGTGGCAGCGATGAATACCAAGAGCTGACACTTCCTTTCCACTACCTCAGCTTCATGTCCAAGAATTTCAATAAGAGTCAAAGTGATGATATGGTCTAATAAGTGGTGGGATTCAAAAAATTTTACTACCAGTTCTGTGGGCATGGTTTGGTGGGCATGGCAAGGGAAGGATACTGTAAAATCTCCATTCATAGGTGATATTTGCCGGTTCTCTGAACTACTCAAAATTTCCACTCCCGGTTCGCCAGAACTGGTCAGAACCTGCTGAATACCACCTCTGGGTCTGATAACAATTACAATTTTTATCCAAATCTAGCATGTTGACTGCCAGGTCATTAGTATTTGAGAACCATGGTCTTAGTTGGGTTCATTCTTTCTATTTAGAAACATTTAGAAAAACAATTGAGAGTGTTCTCAAGTTTAGCTACACTGCTAATGCTAGTTGTATATATGGTTAAGGAAGAAAGCAGATTAATGGAGAGAACTAGGGATTGACATTTTACATTTTCCATTTTGATTACACAGGATATCAAGCTTAATATTCATGTCTGCCCTGTAGCTTTCAGATCAGTACTTAAGCGGAATTTTCTGCTCTGTCAACTACTCTGCTTGAATCTATTTTACATATCATGTTAGATTTGGGAATTGGGCTGTTCCAAAAATGCATCAGCAGTTAAGGGTGAAAGCAAAAAGGACATCCTTATTTCACTAATTATTAAAATATTTCACATATAGGAATACAACAATGAAACATTGGAAAGTAATTTCAATCATTATTCAAGAAACTCCTCAGTTCAAGAGTCCAAAGCTCATTCAAGTCTAAGGAGGTTATTAAAGCTTTTATTTTGTCTTTAACATGAATTCTCCCTTGTTTATCTTTACAAGTGTTTGTCCAGATATTTGGAAATTCTCCTTTTCATCTAGATAAGCAATCTTTGCATTGTGGGTAGCTTCCAGATGACCATCTCCTTCTGAATGAAAATTACAGATATGAATTGGCACTTACAATCTGCACATTTCCTGTGCTGAATTTGGTTCATTTCTTTTCATAGTTTTTATCTGGCTTGTATCTGATATGGATATATATTATAAAACCTGGGGTTTTTTTATTCAGTCATTGAGACTATTGGTCCAGATGAAAGAGAAGCTTGTTCCTGACAAAAATAGGATGGAGTGCAAACAAGCATTCATGAAAAACTGGGTTAATTTTTTATGGGACAATATGTCATCTGGTGGACATCATGGTAAAGAAGGTTGCTTTGAAGATAAAGTGAAATGGTGAAAAATAAGTATTACAATGATGAAAACAGTGATGAGTTAATACTTCCAAATTATACCTAATTAAGTACAAATTCAACTTGTGTGCCTCTATTATTTTTTGTGCATATGCACTACATTTTTGTATTTCCTTCTACATCAATCAGATTCTCATAATAAATTCCACATTTATTATAGATTCTGTTTACATAATGTGAGCAAATAAAGAACTGAACTTTGGCTGAAGTGCTCTATGTCATTTCAGGGATGGGCCTGACATTAGTCTTGCCCAGTGGTGGGATTCAATTTTTTTTTACTACCAGTTCTGTGGGCATGGCTTGGTGGGCATGGTGTGGCTTGATGGGTGTGGCTTGGTGGGCATGGCAGGAGAAGGATACTGTAAAATCTCCATTACCTCCCCACTCCTGGGGGAAGTTTACTGCAAAATCCCATTACCTCTCCACCCCACTAACCTGCTTTCCAGCTCCATTCTCCTGTGCAGGGCAACAAAAGAAGCCAATCAGCTGGGACTCGGGAGGCAGAGAATAGATGGGGGCAGGGCGAGTCAGAGGTGGTATTTGCCAGTTCTCCAAACTACTCAAAATTTCTGCTATCGGTTCTCCAGAACTGGTCAGAACCTGCTGAATACCACCTCTGGTCTTACCAGACCAAATTCTTACTGAGGGGTCCCTGGTGCTTTCTGAGCTTGCTTTTTTCTTGCAGACATTTCATTACCCAAACTAGGTAACATCATCAGTGCACTATGAAGTGCAGTGCATTGATGATGGTATCTAGTTTGAGTAATGAAATGTCTTCAAGAAGAAAAAAAAAGCAAACTCCAAGAGCACCAAGGATTCCTCATGTCAACCCTGAGCTACAAATATTATCCTTTATTAGTAAATTCTCATCCTAACTGATTTACTCTGCAAGATTCTAGAGAATGGCTATGTTAAATCTCTTCCTCTGTCTCCAATCTAGCTCGAAGCTGTGTTGTCTCTTGTCTCACCCCACTCCTTGGGATGTGCATCACACCATCTCCTCCTTTGCAGATACAATCCACCACAGATGTATTCATGCAGAAATTGGATAGCTATCTGTTAGGAAGAATTTAATTTGGATCCTGGCATTGAGCAAGGATTTGGATTCAACAGCTTAAAATTATGCTTTCCAACTCTGTTATTGTATATGAACAAACAGACTTCATTGGATAACATTGATGTTTCATTGCATTGTACTCTATAAAGCAGTGAGCTATTACATTAATGGAGGTGTTTATAAATCAAAACCTGCCTGCTACAAATTTTTTTAGTGTCCACAATAATAATACAGCAATGCTTCAAAGGTACTTTCTATTAGAATTGCCTTAAAGAGATATATTTATAGTTTTTTATTATTATTTCAGTGCCCCTTCTTTGATCTTCTCTATAATTTATATGATTCATTCTATTCACACTAATTTAAAACCACAAAAATAATCTTGGTATTAAAGTGCAGGGATCACCTTCATACCTATAAAATCCAATATGCAAACTGAAAAATGGTTATAATATTCTATAAATAATCACTGCCATCATTTTGGTAGAAAGGATATATTCTTTTCAATTATTTCTCCTTTATCAGCCTCTCTTTCTTTCCAAGTACTCACTGAGTCCCTCTTCTCAAGGCATCATGGAATGACTCTGGGGTTGTGTACTTGCGAAGATGTGATGTCCTATCCTTCTCCCAACCTTGTAGCTGTGTACGTGGAAGCTTTTTTTAGACATTATATGGCTGGGGAAACAAGTACACATTTTTTTGTTTTTCTTTTTTTCATGGAATATATACCATCACTCTCATGCTTCAAGAAAACGCAGAGAATCAATGTGATGTAGTGGTTAAAATGTTAGGCCGAGATTGGCAAAATCAGTTCCAGCCCCTACACACACTTCTCACATCCTCTGGAACCAGCTGGCTGCTGAATTGCATCTTCCTGGGTCTTTGGTCTATGACTCTATGCCAAAGTTCAAGACAACTGTGATCAGGGTGGGATTCAAAAATCCCAGAAACTGGTTCGCTTCCCAGTTGCTGGGTGGGCATGGCCATGGTGGGGCGTGACCTACTGGGACTTCCTGTTTCTGGCTTCTGGTGGGCCTCCAGAGTCTGGAGAGGCCGTTTTCATCCTGCCAAGGGTCTGGAGGCTTCTTCCGAGCCTTTGGGAGGGTGAAAACAGCCTCCCCCAGTTTCACTGGAAACTGGAAACAGGCTGTTTTGTGACTTCCAGTTTTTATGGGAGGGCCATTTTTTGCCCTCCCAAGGGTCCGGAAGCCTCCCCTGGGGCCTCTGGGAGGGTGAAAACAGCCTCTGGAGGCTCTCCAGAAACTGGAAGGCCCATTTTACCCCCTCCCAGACCCTCTGTGCGGACCCTGCATTTACCTCCATCAAAAATGGGCCTCATGGAGACTCCTGGGAGGGAAGGGGCAGGCTTGACAGGGCCAGCTGGTCACTTGAAATATCGGTCTGGCGAACCAGATGTAACTTTAACATCTGGTTTGCCTGAACCAGTAGAATCCCACCCCTGACTATCATCCTGTAGGAAAAGAGCAGGCAGAGCTGGGGAGGAGAGGTTGCGTTAAATACATTATCAGTTTAGAATCCTTACATTGCCATAAATAATCCAAATCCAGCCCCTTTTGAATTTTGTTGATCCTTATCTAGTGCCAATTTAATGCTGATGGTTAGTTGACTAGATTCTTGTATATAAGCTTCAATAAATCATCTGTGCTATGACTTAATGTATGGTCCCAATCCTTTGTGCCTAACAGATCCCTTGCCACTTGTTTATTCTTTTTTAAAAGGCCGGGTATATAAAGAGTGCCATACCTAGAGTTGGCTTGATGGCCCATTTTATCGGTGACATCATTATAATCCAAGACATTTGATTTTTTTTTCTTCAAAAGATATCATAAGAGAAATGTTTTTAGAGTGCCACTGTTGATTTTCCCTTCTGCAGGTGTAGGACTAGGGAGTGTGTGTTGTTTTCTTTATCTTAACTGTTACAAGCTATGATTCTGATGAAAGGCCCAAAGGCAAAAATGACTGCACACTGAACCTGAGAATTGTTCAGAATTAAAAGAGCAGTCAGGTTTTAACAAGCCTTACTAAACTTGGTGGGATTTATTCTCGGGGATACTAACATTGCTTTAGTCATAGATCTTTTTATTTTAAATTTGTCTGAGCACACAAAATTGGTCAATAATATATCCAGTAGCTGTACAAAGTGAAATGTAGATATCTGTTTTAAATTGTCCATATAGTTCCCTAACATTTTCAGAAGCTTAAAGATTTTATCCCATCAATAGTGAAAAATGAATTTAAAAAACAGAAAGCTGCCACATATAGAGTTGGCAGTGGGAGGCATGAAAAATCACAGGCCTGAATCCTGCCTTGGATTTGAGTTTCTGCCTGGTTTTATATTGTCTCAAATACTGAGTTGAACTGGGCTATGCATTACCTGAATCATCAGACTGGATCCAAACTAAATCTGTTTATCACTACACTGTAGGACTCCAAAGCTTGAACTTGTATATTGATTCTATTTAGTAGGTATTATTTATGTTTGTGTCCTGTCCCTATTCCAAAGAGCAATACTGTATACATGTAATTTTTCAGAAATATATGTCAGATGATTTAATTAGGAAGATTTTTGTGAACATGTAAAGAGATTGTGGTCTTCCATATCAAAAGCCAACAGTGTTTGCAGTCCAGTCTTTAGAAGAAATTATAATCTAATTATTCTAATATTGCTCAGTAACTCTGCCAGCTTTTTAAGATTATATGTTTTAGCTGGAGAGACAACTAGCTTTCTTAATGTAGGATGAACTATGGTATTTAGTTTAAAAATTGATTTTAATGCAAGGAAGCAATGAAAGAAAGATTGCCACTTGGAAAGTTTATAAATACAACATTTTGGACGTTAAATGTAAAATGAATAAAGCCCACTTTATGTTCCATGTGATGAATAGAATCAGGATGAACATGTCAAAGTGCTAGTGTTTGTTATTGTTGTTTTGCATTGACTCAAAAAAGCACACTAAGTCTCATATCATGTATCAATGTCACTTGGAGAGTTACTTTCATACATTTAAGACACATGCACGAAAAATATCTGTAATTTGTATCGGCAACTCAAGACAGTAAATATTTTGAAAGTTATTTATGGAGAGCCAAATTAAGTCTCTGCAGACATTTAAAGCAGGAGTGTCTTATAGTAGATTAGGGTCTGCCGATAGATTTCTGAGTGTTTTGCAATCAATCATAAGAATGCGATGATGCCTTGTTGTTTAAAAGCAATAATAACTAGATGGCACAGCTTCCCATTCCCCTTCCAAGTCCCTCCCCCAAATAGAAATAGAGAATAGGAATGGAGAAAGTTTAAAGTAAGCAGGAATGGAAAAAACATCAGTACAAGAATGGGCTTTTCTGTATCAAATCTCTGACTGAGATTTCAGGTGGATCTAGTTCTCGGGCCAAACTCCTTTGCCTAGGGTCACCAGACATCCAGCAAAAAAAGGATATCTCCTTGTGGTTATCCTCATGGCCTCAATTCAAAACAAATATTGTCTAACTTCTTGAGAATCTGACTGAGCAGTTTTCTCTGGCACAGGACTTTTCCGATCAGTATTAAGGGGAAGTTAACAAGCTCAGTTTGAAATAGACCTTAATCAACAAAGATGATTAGGGGGCTGGAAGCTAATGCCTATGAAGGACAATTGTAAGAATTGGGTATGTCTAATCTTGTGAAAAGAAGTACTGGGGATAACACAATAGCAGTGTTCTAATATTTGAGAGGCTGTCACAAAGAAGAGGGACTTCAACCTATTTCCCAAAGACAAGAGACGAAACAATGGATGGAAACTAATCAAAAAGAGAAACAACCTAGAATTAAGGAGAAATTTCCTAACACTGAGAACAATTCACCAGCTTTCAAAAGTTGTGGGTACTCCATTACTGGAGGCTTTTAAGAAGAGACTGGACAGCCACTTGTTTGGAAATGGTGCAGGGCAGTGTTGGCAGTTTTTGGACTCCTGTTCCAAAAACTGTGCATACTCTTGCACACTCGCACTCACGTGCCAGCATCCAGAAGGTAATGCATGCCCCCCATGCCCTCTACACATGCGCGCGTAACCCCCACCCACCCATCCCCAATAACCCTTACCTGCACAAATTACAGATAAAAATCACAGCTGATTTTTGGCTGGTTTGAGGCCTTTTTCGGCCTCCCAAAGGCTTGAGGAAGGCTTCTGCAAGCCGAAAACTAGCCCCTTTTCATCACTTCTGGTACTTTCAGAAAAAACAGGAAGTGATGAAACGGGGCAAGCTTTTGGCCTGCAAAGCCTGCAGAAGCCTTCCTCAAGTCTTTGGGAGGCCGAAAAAGGCCTCAAACCAGCCCAAAATCAGCTGTGATGCATGCGCATGCCCAGTGAGGTAAGTTTGCCTGCAGCTCGCGTGCCAACACAAATGGCTCTGTGTGCCACCTGTTCACCATCATGGGTATAGGGTCTCCTGTGTGAGCAAGGGGTTGAACTTGAAGACCTCTAAGGTCTTTTCCAACTATGTTATTCTTTTTTTAATCAGTCATACCTGAAGGCTTTTGCCTCCTAACAGGGCAAACAGCCGGAGCTAGTACATTCTTCTGCATGTGTATTCCCCATTGTGAGAGGATGTAAAACGTTAAAAAAAGCTTGCCATCCATTGGAAAATGCTATGCATCCGTTGTGTACTCACTGCATACG
>BHFT01000519.1:0-21306 GCA_004320025.1 Laticauda laticaudata
TCCCTTTTGTGGCACATAGTACAAAGCTTTGCATCTTTGCTCAAATTTGAACCCCATTCAGTTCAATGGGGTTTTCATTTTTGATGGCAATATACTGTTTCCATTCAGGGAACTAATGTTTTTCCAAATGACTCTCAGTAGGATTACCAAATTAAAAATCCTAGTATTTCTTGTCCATGCCTGAACATACAATGTTTGATAGACCTCTTCATATCCTGACAATTGTTGCCATTCTACATAGCTAATTAAATGTTTTGTAGCTTTACTTCCCACCTATTTTGATGGTGCATGCTGTTTTTAATCATTTGATCTTTCTTTAGTGGAAGTACATTTCTTTCCTCATGCCTGCAAATGAGCTAAATGGCCTTTATAAGCTATATCACCTGTCAGCTTTTGAAATTTATTTGTTATTACCAGTTTTATAATACAATTTTAAGGTGACATTGCTTGTTTAGCAGCTTCTTATTTTACCTGTATTTTATTAGCAACTCTCTTAATATTCTGACTGTCCAATCCACTATAGCCTTACTCAAAATTAAGTCCTTCTGTACCAAAGAGGGTTTATTCAGGTACATAGAATTCCAGCATAAATTTAGTAATATATCCTCTTAATGTATCTGTGTTATATTCTGGTTTGGTGTGAGAGAGAGATCCGCTGATACTATGCTGAAGTATTTTTGATCAATGCTATTTCATGCTTCTTTTGGAAGAGAAATATATATATATGTGGCATATAAAACATGCCAAAATCCCTAAGAATCAGACATGATATTCAGCAGGTTCTGATCAGTTCTGGAGAACCGGTAGCAGAAATTTTGAGTAGTTTGGAGAACCGGTAGTAAAAAAATTTGAATCCTACCCACTGCTAAGAACAAATGTATTTTGCCTCCTTGCACTGTCTTGAATTATTATTTACAACCAAGATGACGTTTCTCTGCAGGTAAACAACAAAAAATGGCAAAATTATCTGTCCTTTTAAAAATATTCCTAATATTAATGTTTAAAATGGTTTTCTTCAGGGTAATATGCAGAGGTGGGATTCAGATTTTTTAAACAACTGGTTCTGTGGGCGAGGCTAGGTGGAAGTGGCCATGTGACTGGGTGAGCATGGCTTTTTTTTTTGCAGCATCCTGCCACGCTCCATTCTGCGGCCTTCTCAGCCTCAGGGAATCCTCCTGGGGGCATTTTTGCTCCCAGAAGGCTTCCATGGGGCCCAGGAAAGAAAAAATCAGAGCCGGGGGGCACGCAGCATCCCACCACGCTTCTGGGGCCTTCTGNCACGCTTCTGGGGCCTTCTGGGCATCAGGGAAGCCTCCTGAGGGCATTTCTGCTCCCAGGAAGCTTCCCTGGGGCTCAGGACCTGGGGCTCAGGGAAGCCTCCTGGGAAAGCAGTAAGACAGCGAGGGGGATCCCAGCACAGTTGATCATAGGAACAACTGATCATTGGAAGGGGAAAAAATGAAATACCTTAAGGAGTGACTGGGAGGGGGAGAATGCAGTCAGCAAAGTCAAGCATGTGCACGATATTGTGCATGCACTATAAGGACTGACTGGGTGGTGCGGGGAGGATGGAGAGGGGTGGGGCCAGTCAGGGGCACGATTTGCCATTTTTCCGAACTGCGCAGAATCATAACAACCTATAGAATCTATAGAACCTGTCCAAACTGGTAGAATCCCACCCCTGGTAATGTGGTTTCTTGAGCTTTTTGTGGAAGTGAGGCTGAGAAAACCAAATAAAAATAAACTACTTTGCAGTATGATTTTCAGTCAAAATACAAGAATGATCGCATATTGATAGAATGGCAGTAAAAGGAGCTTTAGAAGCTGACCATGTATAGATCAGAGTGCATTGGAGACAACTTGACCATCTGAATTTTAGAAACATTTTAGTTAAATAGCTCTTTCACTATATGCATGAGAGCTAGATGATTTGTTGAATGGTGATACAGAACTTATGTTTCCATGTTAAACATCTGTGGTTCAGTCCTAAGCATCTCCAATTAAAGAATGACATTACAAGTAATGGGAACACAATTTCTACCTAGATACTAGATAAAACCACATCAGTTCAATCTAAGGCAATTTTTGTATATTACAAGATCACAACCAAATGCAATTTTGCTCTGAGATTACCAAGGCAACCAGACTCAACAACTTTATGCTAATATTCTGAGAGGCTGAAGTCTTATATATACTTTTCAGGAAAGAGGTACCACCACACTGAACTGTAGAAGTGTTTAGTTTTGCTCCATTAATCATCTGTGGTAAATTTATAGTCAGAACACGATGTTGAAGAGAGAATGAGAACAGTCTTAGAATTGACAAAGAATATGAGATGACAAAGTAGATAAGATTCTTGAGACTGTGAGTTTGGCCACCTGCATCCTGGACTCATGTCCCTTCTCTCTGGTCAAGATCTTCCAGGAAGTAGCCTGTAGTTGGCTCCAAGTGGTGGTTAATATTTCATTGTGGAAAGGATGCTGCTGCCTGCCTTGAAGTTTGTTTTTTCAAGAAGACTTTTGGGGCTAGACACCACTGGATAACTTTTGTCCCGTCTCTAGTTTTCCCTTTTTAGGAAGGATAGTTAAGAGGGTGCTAGGCACTCAGCTCCAGTAGACTCTGAAAGAAGCAAATTATTTGGGTCCTTTTTAGTCAGGTCTCTCATATGTCCTTTTCAATGTCGATGGGAAGTCACTAGGTGAGGATGTTTGAGTGCAGTATATTGTACATCTCTGTTCCAGCCTTAAAAGTAGGTGCTGACCCAATACCTGGAGGATTTAAGAGTCTGAACAGAGGAATCAGTTCTGACTCAATTCTAGCAAGAAGCAGTGGTCCTATTTTTAAGGTGTCCCTTAGATTTGGGGAGTTAAGTAATTTTAACTTTCAATGAAGTACAATTCCCTTGAACTTTTGGTATGCAATTTGGGAATCCTCATGGACTTGCAGCTTCTGCCTGAGGAGCAGGTGAAGCAAGGGAACATATTAACCTTGCACTCCAGTTAAAACCATTCCTGTTCATGAGGTCCTGTTCATGGTCACTCATGCCCTAATCATCTCCTGTCTTGACTTCTGCAATAAGGTCTGCATGATTCTGCCCGTGAAGAACCCAAAAGCCTCAACTTGTCCAGAATGCAGTAGTGCATGAAGTTTTGGATACCCCATGGTTCACCATGCATCCAGTTTTCTGGGGCTTATACAAGATGTTGCTTGTCACCTTAAAATCCCTGCATGGCATACAGCCAGGTTGTTTGAGGGGCCGCCTCTCCCTGAAGAGATCTACCCAACCCAGTAGATTGGATAGGACGAGCTTGCCTTAAGCCCCTGTCACACAGCACCAACGGATGGAAAGAGGATGTAAAACGGAGAGAAACACTTGCCATCCATTGGTTAACGCGATGCTATCCATTCTGTACTCACTGCGTCCATTTTTCATCCTCTCTATCCGTCCAGCATCTGTCTACTGACATTTCATCCGCCTCAAAAGTTTTGAGCTGCACAAAACTTTTTGAGCGAAAAATGTATCCAACGCGTCCGTTATACATCCACTATACATACGGGGAACATCCATTAGACGTCCGTCGTCATCCGTTACGTGTCCGCTATATCTGCTAGGCATCCGCTGCGCATCCGCGCAACTCGCATCCGCTCCAGCGGAAAACGTATACAGGGAGGAAGTGAAACGGACATGGAACGGACACGCAGTGTTAGTACATGGACATAGAAAGGAAGAAGTGGATGCAGCTCGCATACAAAGCATTAAAACGGAAAAAACATTCGTATAGGGGACGTATCTCGGATATTTAGGATGGTCTGCAGGATGTCTAGAGGATGTAAAAGGACACCTAGCAGAAAACCTATATTTCCTATAAAAAGGGGGAGAAATCACCTGGATCTCACTTTCAGTCCAGCAGCCCTGTGGTGCAGACCTCTTCAGCCTTCATCTGGCTCTTGCTCTTCCACAGCATCCAGTCATCTCCACCATGGATTGTCACACACTCCTTTTGTAGCCGCCATCGTTCAACAACAGTGCGAAGCCCTCTACAGGTTCTTTCACCTGTTCTTCATGAAGAAAAGGAGGTGTCCAAGAAGTGTCTGGGTCCAAGATGGATCGCGAGAAGAGCAGAGTACGGACTGTATAACAAGCTGATGGTGAAGCTGAGGAACGAAGACTCTCGTGCATTCCAGAACTCATGAGGATGCCGCCAGCCATGTTTGACGAAGTTGTGGAGTGGCTGAGACCCAGGTTGACCAAGGCAAACACCAACTTCCGGCCCAGCCTGGACCCTGGGCTGAAGGTGGCACTGACTCTGCACCACCTGGCCTCCGGGACCATGTACAGGAACATGCAGTACGCCTGGAGGGTGCCACACAACACCATCAGCATTGGTGGTCAGAGAAGTGGTGCAGGCCCATCATCGAAGAATACCTGGAAAGCTCCTCCAGTGCCCCTCCACTGAAGAAGGCTGGAGGAAACTTGCAGAGCAGGTGGTATCAGAAGTGGAACTTCCCCACACCATCGGAGCCATAGATGGGAAGCACGTGGCCTGCAAAGCTCCAGCCAAGTCAGGGTCTCACTATCACAAACTACAAGGGCTTCTTCAGCATCACCTCTTCACCATGGTCGATGCTGACTACAAGTTCATGTACATCGATGCTTCAGGCAACGGGTCTTCTTCAGATGCTCAGGCATACAACGCCAGTCACCTCAAGGAGGGGCTGGACACAACCTCATCATGGGCTTCCAGATCCAGACCCGCTGCCCAACGACACACAAGATGTGCCCTACTTCATCGTGGGGGATGATGCCTTCTCCCTCAGAACCTACCTCATGAAGCCCTACACTTCCAGATACTTCACTCGTGAAGAGAGGATCTTCAACTAAAGGCTGTCCAGGGCAAGACGGGTGGTGGAGAACGCCTTTGGCATCCTGGCCAACAGGTTCCAGGTACTTCTCACCACATGCAGCACAATCTCATGCGCACCCGCTATCCAGTGTTTGCCAGAACAGGCTTGTGGACCACCAACAGGGGAATGGGGAGATGGAGCCTGGTGAATGGAGGCAAGGGTGAAACTGACAGACAATGTGGATGTGCAAGGCCCCAGAGCTTCACGTGAAGGGAAGAAGCAGCGCAACCTCCTGAGACACTGGTGTAACTCCGCAGCTGGAGCAGCGGAGTGGCAAGACAGGATGATAGATGCTTAATGGATGCTTCCTTGAGTCTGTCCCATCACACTGATGAGATTGTGCCATGTATGTTGAGTGGGCCCTACAATGAACAGCCATTTAATAAAGAGTTGTGTTTATGTTGAAATGTGTTGATGAATGATTAAATTGTTATTGATAATAAAGGGCCATAGTTGTGGCACCTGGTAGGGTGGACCATACAGTCCCATTATGCTTGCACTGGAGGCTTATCTATCCCACTGCTATCCTGACCCATTCCCACAGCTATTACCCATCCCACAGGTATCCCTGCCCATCCACTGATATCCTTACCCATTCCACAGCTATTACCCACCCAAAGGTATCCCTGCCCATCCCACTGCTATCCTTACCCATCCCACAAGCATGCAAAGGCTTAAACCATTTCTAAAAGTTCCACCAAGACTTTCTTGACTAAAAGAAATGAAGCAAGTGTGTGAAGCAAAGATAAACTTTATTAATACAAACTGTAAAAGCAAATGACCCAAGTAAAGTGTCCCAAGCAAAGATAAAGTCAACAGATAGCAACCCAGTCTCTGCACTCTTCTCAGTCACTCTGAGGTGTGCCCATCGTCTCAGGGGTGAAGAGTCCAGGTGCTGTGGAGGTGGCTGCTGCTGGAGTGCTGGGTCTGAGGCGCATTGGGGTGCCTGGCCCGAAGAGACAACAGGGGATGGTGTGTGAAGGAAGCTCTCAGAGAGCTGGCTCAGTCCCATGATGTTGAGAGCCCCTTCCTCCAGGACATGGGGTGTCAGTCCCAAGACCGATGACTGATGTTCTGAGGCTGGGCTTGGCTGTGGGGTGGAGTAAGGAGGAGTGTAGTGGGGCTGTCTGGTCTTCAGGTGAGCGAGTGAGGCGTGGGTGGCATCTTTGGCGTGCGTGGCATCGGTGGCATCGGTGGCATCTGTGCATGGGTGGCACCGGTGGCGTCTGATGTACCTGTGCCTGGACTGGGAAGGGCTGCCTGTGCTTGCTGGAACTCCTGGTAGCGTAGCCTTGGTTGGTGAGGGCCTGTGGAAAGCCTTGGAGGCAGTGACATCACCTGGGGTGGAGGAGCAGGCCGGGACTGGGGTGGGAGCAGGTTCAGCTGGGTCTGGAGGGTTGTGAAGAAGGACCGGTGATCCTGTCCTTTATCACCTGGTACTGTGATTCTGACATGTTCATGAGGGTCTGGTTGACGTAGGTGAGGAAGGGCTTGCGGTGTGGAGGAGGGGACACGGTGTTTACCAGCTGAGAGAGGAGATTTTCGCTGCTCTTGATGGTGTCTCTGATCTCCAGCAGGACAGTGTGGCTCTGTCCCTCGCGTCTGTCTCTCTGCCTGCTTTCTGTGGAGCTGGAACTGGGGGTGGGTGTGACTTGGTCTCTGGTGGAAGTGCCCTCTCCTTGCTCCCATTGCATCAGGGGGTCCTCCACACGCTCCGCCACGGGGAGTGCAGCTGTTGGGGGGGTCTCCATCGTGGGACGCTCCACAGATACCTGCCTGGACACAGGAGCTGACTCTTGGCCAGAAGAGACTGGCTCTCTGTGACTGGCTGAGAGAGAGGGTAGACAGAAGGGCTGCTCCTCAGTGGTGGATCTCACCCTCCAAGAAGCTGCACTTGGCCATCACGTAGGTCTCCCGGTCGGTGAGCTTGACCGCGGCCTGGCCAGACTCTTGAGTGCAGCTTCCCGTAGCAGGGTTGCATTTGCTTCCACCACCCGAGGAGGACCTCTGAAGCATCGCCCAGCTCTCCACCTTCTCTCTCCAAGCAGCCTGCTTCCTCTTGGTTCTCGATAGAGCCTGTGTCCCTTCCGCCTATAGGTACTCATTCTCCTCAGCCATTCGAGCACCTCATCCTCATGTTCCTCTTTGATGGAGTATTGCCTCCTCTCCTGTTCTCGCATATGCCTCTTCCTCCCTCTGGCAGGGCCTTCTGGGCCCTCATCAGAGGGGCTTCGAGGTTCTAGGGGCTGCTCCCCAAAACACCACCACCACCAGCAGCAACAACAGTAGCAGAAAAAGCAGCACCAGCAGGACCAGCAGGACCAGCAACACCAGCAGGACCAGCAGCACCAGCAGGACCAGGAGCACCAACAGGACCAGGAGCAGCGACAGCAGAGTAAGCCCAGCACCAGGAGCAGCACCAGCAGAAGCCCCAGCACCAGCAGAGTCAGCCCGAGCAGCAGAAGCCCCAGCAGAAGCAGACAGGGCCAGGAGTGGGATGGTGGCCTTGTCCTTCTTGCCAGGGCTGGCAGAAGATGGCACAGGCTTCCTCTTCTTCCCCATGGTTGTTTGGCTGGCTGGAGCTGTGTCTGGCAGCAGGTCTTTCCTCTGAATGGTGACCTGCTTGTGAGCTGCTTCCCTTTATATCCACGGGGCTGACGCAATGCATCCTCCCGCATGCGCAGTGAACGCTTTTCATCCGCTAGGCATCTGCTAGGCATCCGCTAGGCTTCCGTGATGCATCCGCGTCATCCGCTCGGCATCCCGTCGCATCCATTCCTTCCTGCGCGTCTGCTTTGCTGTGCTCCCCGAAGCCCTGCGAATGTGCCATCCCTCCTTCCATCCGCTAGGCTTTCATTGAGCACCGCCTTACATTCTGGCTACGTCCTCCCCCGTCCGTTCCTTTCCGTTGTTGTCCGCTCTGTTTATGCAAATTTGGGGCACTTTTGAGAGTGGATAACAACGGATGGAAAATTTTCTCGTCTGCTGTGTCCTTTTTACTACTTTTTGCATCCATCAGCCTATGTGACAGGCCCTTTAGGTCCTCTCTGTTGAGTGTTGTCATTTGGCAGGACCTCAGAAGCAAGTCTTTCTGTGACTGCAGCTACCCTGCGGAATAGCCTCCATCCTGAAAAATGGGAAGCCCAGCATTTGTATTCTCAAGATTGGAGTATTTTTGTGCTGCATATACATAAGTTTCTAACTTTATGTATTTTGTTATTTGTATATCTTGATTGTGAGCTGCCTATGGTTATTTTATATAATATGTGTGGCCTTTTTTTAAACTAATAAATGGATGGCCAAGTTTTACTAAGACATAAATGTTCTTGGAATAATTTTTTTATTTGACACTGGCAATTCACTGTTGTATGTGACAGCTTTCTTTAGTCTCGTGTGATTAGATATGTTGGGCTTACGATGCTCTCTTGGGGAAAATCATCATCCTTCACAAGTGATGCTGGCTTAGGCAGCGATAGGAAGATCCAGTTTCCCCCCAAGCTCACCAAATTGAGAAAAAAATCCACTCCAAACTGTCAAAAAATGGCTGTTTCTTTTTATTCAGAGGAGCTGAAAATAACCTTCAACTGCTGCCTCCCCCACTGCCCAATCTGTCTGAAAGAAACGAAAAAGAGATTGTTCGATCAAAAATGCAACATGCCCTTTGCCAATCTAATTTACTTTTCTTTTGGATAAACATTTGTGTTGGTATTAGGATGTACGCATTTCTGCTGTAGCTTGACAATGATTTCAGATATCAGTATCTGTTCTGAGTTTGTACATGATTTTACAGTTCTAAAGTGCCTCTGGGCAGGGAGAAATTATGAACTGATAAAAAACGAGGCTCCTCTTTCTACCTCCAGTTCCCCTCCAGGCCAAAGAATGAAGAGAATTCTTTGCAGGCTAGAGCAGAGGTTGTCACTAGGGAAAATTCAATGTGCAGCTGGTGGCAGAAGCTGATCCAGAGTGTGAAAAGTGGAAGATATTTGATGAGCCAGCATTTCCTTCTCAAACCCTTATTAGATGGTGGGGGAAATCTTGTAGTTAATTGGCTTCAAAAATCTGATATGCATAAGAAGACACAAGTCCACCAACTGGAAAAATAAAGGAAGATTTATTCTAGGAAGATCTATAGCCAGACAGACCTACCAATTACCCCAAAGCATCCATCCTTTTAGGACATCCCACCAAGTTTGCCTCTGTATCTCTGGGATGTGAGTGGGGATAGAGAGGTGGATAATGTTATGAATGTACATCACAGAACAGAACATCAAACAAATCCCTTTGATGGCTAATCGCAGGGTTACAGAACCCTTTCATTGAAATTTAATAACAGAACTCTGGATAATTCATCCAAGATTTAGACTGATTAAACAAAGACCAGCCCAACAACAGTTCTTTTTTTTTCATAGTAGTAAACCATTGAACAGAACTGCAGACCTAGAAGAAATATCTCCTCGGATTGTCTTTCCAGAAACATTCTTTTCTTTTACCACCGAACTACTGAATCCAGTTTCTCCAAAACCTTCAGAAGAAGAAAAGCAAAAGACTTTACTCATGAAATAAACTTATAGACCAATTCCCCATTTTTTTTCCATTTGGCCTGTGTAGATGGCAGCGGAATCAGACAGTAGGGAAGAACGGGGATCAGTCAGGGAGTCTGGAGAGAGGACTCAGATGAGGGTCCTGCATCCGATGCAGAGATGAGGCCAGGACCATCTGGGAGTGGGGTGCTGCCTCCGGAGCCTGGCAGCAGCGAGGCAGAGGACCCAGGGGAGACTGTTCCCAGTGTGTGTGTGCGCAGAACTGCTAGATGCGACAGCAGCTGAAACAAAATGGATGACTCGGGAGTAAGGCTGGGAAGTGATTGCCCCTCCCATAAGGTATAAAAGACTGGCAAAGATGATGAAACCTTTGCAGGAAGCAAAGTAGTTCATTCAGTTCAGATTCATTCTTGAAGCTCTTTGTACTTCGGTTGGGTTTTTTTCTAGTTCATTTGATACTTCTGTTCCTGGCAGCACTTCACAGAAAAGAAAGATGGGTGCTTCTCTCGAGAGACTGTGAGATTAATTCCAGATGCGAATGAAAACAATTCCCAGCGTTACAATAAAATAAGTCTTGTTTTTAAAATAAACGTGTGTGTAGTTATGGTCTAGGAAGCCTTGGTCAGAACATTTGAAAGGCTAAGGAAAATTCCAACCTACTGCATTTTTGTTATTGAAAAGTGCGTATATATTGTCACAAAGGCAGACATGCATTATATGTGTTAATATATAATGTGAAGGTTGCATTTGCAGCTTAGAGCTTATATAGACCATAAAAGCTTTATGTTGCAAATGAAAATGGATGGACTCTAGAATATGCTATGCCTCCTGCAACTTAGCTTCACTAAGAGAGAAGCATCATGGCAGCTGATTTTGTATATGCTTCGGAAGACTTGACCCTTAAGCACTACTGCATTGTTTTATTATTATTATTTTAAAAAAACCTCTTTTCTTGATGAGAGAAAAGGACTCTGTACAGGCTTAGATTAGGTGCTAACATTATGATTAAAATATGGTATGGGTAATAATGTTCAGAGGTCCAGACTATCACTGACCTATTGCATTCCAGTGGCATATGATATATTTTACAAAAAGGGACAGAATGGCAATTTCTGAAAATTGTCAGAATTATCTCATGTCTTAAAAAAGGAGCAAACTTCAAAAATGCTGTTTAACAGGAGTCCAATATTGCCATCAATATTATGTCTTGATGTCTGATGTATTGATTGGTATCAAATTTGAAGTCAACACTGATGTCTTTACTACTGATGCCCCAATTGCTATCACTTACTTTCTTAGCTAATATACTGGTGTTTTATGCATGTATGTTTCTCTGTCCAATTGCAAAATTGCACTAAGGCCAAGCTGAAATGTGAATAGTTCAGTATAGGTTTTTCCATTATTTCAAACCAGCCATCTTATTCTACAAATTCAATTGGCAACGATATGGTCTGCAGCAAATAGAGCCATACAAGCTGAATAATGTAATAATACTGCTATAAACTTGGAGAAACTATCCTTATGCTAGCATTCTCAACCGTGGCTGCACTGGCTGAGGAATTCTGGCAATTATGTGCTATATATTTGAAGGGGCTCAGGAAGACTGCCCTATACAAAGGAACAATTCCTGCATATTTATTTCATGGCAGTTACTCCCTGCTGGCCATGTAAGGGGAGATGTACCATTGTATAAATGTAATAAATAAATATCTCTGGGTTTTGTGCCTGAGAGCAGCAGTATAAGCGCACCAACATGCCTACCGTCCCTGTCCTATTGTTTCTTTTTATTTTTCTTAAATGTATCAATTTCATGTATTCATAACTATGTTTATACTTATACCTGTTATTTTATAATTTCTAGACAAAATAAAATAAATAAATAAGTATTCTAATCAAGGCAGGAGAGAATTACTGTTTATACTTTCCACAATGATTTGAAGTGACACCACATTGGGAATTCTGGAAAAATGAAAATGATATTCTCAGTCCTACCTACTAAGTATGAGAAATTCAGAGAGAGAGAAGTACTGGTGGTTCGGCTAGGATCACAGCAATAATGCTTGATCTTGTGTGCCTAATAAGGAAGGCTAATAATGGATAAGCTGTAAATCCAAGAATTTGAACTGCATGATTACATTCAAGAGATGAGACTTTTAACAGGTTTCTATGGAATCTCAGCTTTCTCTCAGACACATATTAAAAGCTTTTACTTTAAATTGCATTAGGTTTTCAAATAGATTCTTAATATTTTCTTTAAGCTATAGTTGGTCCTTTTAATGTTTCTATTTGCTGTCTTGATGGCATTTGATGAAATACTGTAAACAAAACCATTCATGTATCTCTATAACACAGGCTTTGATCTTCACTTTTTAAATATGTTGTTTGAAACTTACTTGTAGTAAAATCAGAACTTTGAAACAAATCTTTAATATGGGAATACCAACATAGAGAAGTACAGTACACAAGGAAGGACCCTTTGGCTTACTTTATGGAAGAAATGGTAGCTTCTTGAGGTTGTTTGGTTTGACTAATATCAGTATATCAACCTAGTCTATGGCATGTTCATGTTAGATTATAACTAAAAGAAATTTTGAGGTTGTATGATACATAAACCCAGCCCACAACTACAATTCCACAGTGTGGTTAGCATCTAAAGTAATGCTACCAGGTAACATTAAATTCTTTGTCAGTCAAACTTTGCTTCTTTAGCTAGTATCTCAAGCACTTTTCTAGTGGATGATCTGGCCAAATTTCTAAAACAAAATTAAACATATACAGCAGCTTTGCTAGGGTCAGAATCATATGTGACTACATCTTTCTTACATTTTTTTAGAATGAAAACAAAACTGGGCAGCAGACATTGTCTGCTGAAAGAGCAAATTTAATATTTGGTTGTTTTGCCAGCTAGTTTTTATGATAATAGGCCTGATAATGGAAATAACCAAAGGTTAATTTCCTTGTAGGGTAGCACAAGACTCTTGCTAAAGGGCCTGTCACATAGGCCGACGGATGCAAAACATATGTAAAAAGGACACAGCGGACGAGAAAATGTTCCATCCATTGATTCATTCTTGCTCTCAAAAGTGCCCCAAAAGTTTGCATAAGCAGAGTGGACAACAACGGAAAGGAACGGACGGGGGAGGAGTAGCCAGGATGTTAAGCGGATGCTCCAGGAAAGCGCTAGAAGCGGATGGAAGTGGATGGCACATTCCGCGGGCTTCCGGGGGAGCACAGCGAACGGATGCGCAAGGAAGGATGGTAGCAGAGCAGATGTAATGCCGGCGGATGACGCGGATGCATCACGAAGACCTAGCAGATGCCTAGCGGATGAAAAGCTTCACTGCGCATGCGGGAGATGCATTCTCAGCCCGCGTGATATAAAAGGAAGCAGCTCCAACAGGTTTCACCATTCAGAGGAAAGACTGCTGCCAGGACACAGCTCCAAGCCAGCCCAGCCAACAACCATGGGAGAAGAAAGAAAGCTCTGCCATCTCTGCCAGCCCTGGCAAGAAGGACAGGCCTCCATCCCACCCCTGGCCCTGATCTGCTTCTGCTGGGGCGGTTCTGCTGCTCGGGCTGACTCTCTGTACTGGGGCTTCTGCTGGCTCTCCTGGTGCTGGGCTTACTCTGCTGGTGCTGCTCCTGGTCCTGTGGTGCTCTGCTGGGGTCCTGCTGTGCTCCTGTCTGCTGGTGCTCTGCTGTCCTGCTGCGTCACTGGTCCTGTTGCTGGTGCTCTTGTGCTGCTGTCCTGGTGCTGCTGGTGCTACTTGTGCTGGATCCTGGTCTGCTGTGTCTGCTTTGCTGCTACTGTTGTGTTCGCTGGTGTGTGGTGTTGGTGGAGCAGCCCTAGAACCTCAAGCCCCTCTGATGAGGGCCAGAGGCCCTGCCAGAGGGAGAGAGAGCATATGCGAAACAAGGGGTCGAGAGGAGGAACATACTCCATGCAGATGAACATGAGGATGTAGGTGCTCGAATGGCTGAGGGAACGAGTACCATATGGCGGAAGGACACAGGCTCTATCGAGACACCAAAAGGAAGCAGGCTGCTTGGAGAGAGAAGGTGGAAGCCTGGGCTCACTTCGAGGTCCTCCTCGTGGTGGAAGCAATGCGCACCTGCTAGGAAGCTGCACCTCAGAAAGTCTGGCCAGCCGACGGTCAAGCTAGGACGGGGACCTAGTGATGGCCAAGTGCAGCTTCTTGGAGGGTGAGATCCCCACTGAGAGCAGCCCCTCTGTCACCCTCTTCTCAGTAGCCACACGAGAGCCAGTCCTCTTCTGGCCAAGAGTCAGCTCCTGTGTCCAGGCAGGTATCTGTGGAGCGTCCCACACGGAGAAACCCCCCAACAGCTGCACTCCCCGTGGCGGAGCGTGTGGAAGACCCTGATGCAATGGGAGCAAGAGAGGGCACTTCCACCAGAGACCAACCACACCACCCCCAGTCCCCTCCACAGAAAGCAGGCAGAGAGACAGACGAGGGGACAGAGCCAACTGTCCTGCTGGAGATCAGGACACCATCAAAAGCAGCGAAGCAATAAAACTCCTCTCTCAGCTGGTAAACCACCAATCCCATCCTCAAACCAAGCCCTTCCTCACCTAGTCAACCAGACCTCATGGACATGTCCGAATCACAGTACCAGGTGATAAAGAGAGGATCACGGTCTTCTCACAACCCTCCAGGCCCAGCTGAACCTGCTCACCCCAGTCCAGGTCTGCTCCTCCACCCCAGGTGATGTCACAGCCCTTCAAGGCTTTTCACAGGCCCTCACCAACCAAGGCTCGGCTACCAGGAGTTCCAGCAGCACAGGGAGCCCTTCCCAGTCCAGGCCACAAGTTCACCGAGCCGATGCCACCCATGCACCCATGCACCAGATGCCACCGATGCACGCAGCCACAGATGCCACCCACGCCTCACCTCGCTCACCTGACAGAACCCCACTACACTCCTCCTTACTCCACCCCACAGCCAAGCCCGCCTCAGAACATCTGTCATCGTCTTGGGACTGACACCCATGTCCTGGAGAAGGGCTCTCAACATCAAGACTGAGCCATCCTCTAGAGCTTCCTCACACACCATCCCGTTGTCCTCTCAGGACCAGCACCCCAATGGCGCCTCAGACCAGCACTCCAGCAGCAGCCACCTCCACAGCACCTGGACTCCTTCACCCCTGAGAGATGGGCACCCTCAGAGTGACTGAGAAGAGTGCCGAGACTGGGTTGCTACCTGTTGACTTTATCTTTGCTTGGGACTTTACTTGGGTCATTTTGCTTTTACAGTTTGTTATTATAAAGTTATCTTTGCTTCACACACTTGCTTCATTTCTTTTTAGTCAAGAAAGTCTTGGTGGAAACTTTTAGAAATGGTTTAAGCCTTTGCATGCTTGTGGGATGGGTAAGGTAGCAGTGGGATGGGCAGGAACCTTTGGTGGGTAATAAGCTGTGGGATGGGTAAGGATACAGTGGGATGGCACGGATACCTGTGGCGATGGGTAATAGCTGTGGGTAGATTAAACCTCGCAGTGCAACCATAGTGGGACTGTATGGATCCACCACCCAGGTGCCACACTCATGGCCTTTTTTATGTCAATAACCAATTTAATCATTTATCAAAACATTCAACATAAACACAACTCTTTATTAAAGTCGCCCTGTTCATTGTTAGGCCACGCCAACATACACTGCACAATCTTCAATCAGTGTGATGAGACAAGCTTGAAGGAAGCATCCATTAAGCATCTACCATCCTGTCTTGCCACATCACTTGCTCAGCTGGGAGTTTGCAACAGTGTTTCAGGAGGTTGCGCTGTTTATCTTCCCATTTCACGTGAAGCTCTGTTGGGGCCTGCACATCCCACAGGGTCTATCAGGTTTATCCTTGCCTCCATTCACCAGCTCATGTCTCCATTGCCTTGTTGGCGGTCCATGAACCGTCTGAACACTGGGTTACCGGTGCCGCATGAGAATGTGTGCAAGGATGCAGCACAGCTTCCAATGTTCCTCAAGGTCTCTGGCGATGCTGATGGTGTGAGAAGTACCTGGAACCTGTTGGCCAGATGCCAAAGGCGTCCCACACCCGTCTTGCCCTGACACCTTTAGTTAAGATCCTCTCTTCACGAGTGAAGTTATCTGGAAGTTGTTAGGCTTGATGAGGTAGATTCTGAGAGAGAAGGCATCATCCCCCACGATGAGTAGGCACATCTGTGTGTCATGGCAGAGGTTTGGATTGGGAAGCCCATGATAGTGTGTCCAGCCCCTCCTTCGAAGGTGATGGCAATGTATACCTGGGCATCTGAAGCTCGCCCCCCCCCCTTGCCTGAAGCATCGATGTACATTACTTATATCAGCATCGACCATGGCGAAGCGGATGATGCTGAAGAAGCCTTGGAGTGTGAAATAAGTGGACCCCAACTTGGGAGGCTTTGCAGCACGTGCATTGCCATCTAATGGCATCCAACGGTGTGTGGAAGTTCCACCTCTGATACACTGCTCTGCAACTTTCTTCCAACCTGTCTTTCATGGAGGGGCACTGGAGGAGCTCTCCAGGTATTTTTCGATAAATGGCTGCACCATTTCTCTGACCCAATCTGATGGTGTTCTGTGGCACCCTCCAGGCGTACTGCATGCTCCTGTACATGTCCCAGAGGCCCAGGTGGCGCAGAGTCACGTGCACCTTCAGCTGAGGGTCAGGCTGGGCCAGAAGTTGGTGTTTTGCCTTGGTCAACCGAGGTCTCAGCCGCTCCACAAACTTCCGTCAAACATACGCTGGCGCACTCCTCATGAATTCGTGGAAATGCACGAGGGTCTTAATCTCAGCTTCCACATCAGCTTGTTGTACAGTCGTACTCTGACTCTTCTCGTGATCCATCTTCGGACCCAGACACTTCTTGCCGCACCTTTTCTTCGCGTAGAACAGGTGAAAGAACCTGTTAAGATGCTTCACTGTTGTAGAATGATGTGGTACCAAAAGAGAGTGTGGCATAGCATCCATGGTGGGATGACTGGATGCAATGGAAGAGCAAGAAGCAAGATGAAGCTGAAGAGCGTCTGCCACCGCAGGGCTGCCTGGACTGAAAGTGAGTCCAGGTGATTCCTCCCCCTTTTCATGAAATATCGGCTTTTCCGCGTTTGGTGTACCTTTTGCATTCCTCTAGGCATCCTGCGCCATCCTAATATCGAGATATGTCCCATATACGAACGTTTTTCCGTTTAATGCTTTGTTGCGAGCTGCATCCACTTTCACCTATCCTTACGTCCCAATGCTACTAAATGCCTGCGTGTCCGTTCTGCGTCTGTTTCGCTCCTCCTGGTGGTCCGTTTTTCCGCTGGAGCGGATACGAGTTACGACGAATGCGCAGCGGATGCCTAGCGGATATAGTGGACGCATAAACGGATGACAACGGATGGTCTAACGGAGCTTCCCCGTAATGCGTCAGCGGATGTATAACGGATGCGATTGGATACATTTTTCGCATCAAAGTTTTTGTGCAGGTCAAAAATCTTTTAGAGCGGAATAAATGTCAGTAGACGGATGCTGAACGATAGAGAGTATGAAAAACGGACACAGTGAGTACAGAACGGATGCATTGCGTTAACCAACGGATGGCGAGTGTTTCTCTCCATTTTACATCCTCTTTCCATCCGTTGGTGCTGTGTGACAGGGGCTTAAGATAAGCTAATAAAAAACAAGCAGATAACAGTAGGCACTCTGGTTAAGGTACTCCTTCTAAATTTTAAAGTAGTATGTTGGGATAGGATAATTTTAAATCTATGTTGGGATAGTATGCTAAACCAAACCACATTTTAGCTTAAGTATCCTATGAATTTGGTCAATGTGTCACACCATGGCTTAGTGGGAACTGACAGCAGACATCTCTTCCTAAACAGACCACTCAAGACAACACTGCTGTCCTGGATTGAAAAGTATCTTTTTGTTTTTGAAAGTACTCTACTGTTAGATTTTCTGAATGGATAGCTACTGCAAGTCTCTCTCAAGCTTAGTTCAGGTTCATGTCTACGTTGATATCTGTGTAGTTTTCATGACAAAAGCATGAATGTAATTTGCTGTTGTCTTTATTCAGGATATTTTTCTTGGCTTCCCAGTCTTGGCATTTCCTGGAAGTTTCCCATTCAGTTATATCTAATCTTACTCAATTTTTTAAGATTAGTCAAAATCGTCTTGGTGAGATGGATATTTCCCAGCAAAATGAGGTTTTCTTATTTTGCTAAGTGGATTGGTGATGGAACAGTAAGAAAATAACAGATAACAGATAATCAGAGTTGGAAGGGACCTTGTAGGTCATCTAGCCTAACTCCCTGCTGCCCAAGCGGGAGACCCTACACCATTTCTGACAAATGGCAGTCCAATCTCTTCTTGAAAGTCTTAAATGATGGCGCTCCCACAATGTCCGAGGGCAAGTTGTTTCATTGGCTGATTGTTCTGTCAGAAAGTTTCTCCTTATTTCCAGGTTAAATCTCTCCTTGTTCAGTTTCCATCCATTATTCTTTGTCTGGCCTACAGGCGCTTTAGAAAATAGCTTGACCCCTTCCTCCTTTCTGTGGCAGCCTCTCAAATATTGGAAGACCTCTATCATATCTCCCCTGGTCCTTCTCTTTACTAGACTAGCCAAGCCCAGTTCCTGCAACCGTTCATTGTATGTTTTAGTCTCCAGTCCCCTAATCATCCTGGTTGCTCTTCTCTGTACTTTTTCTAGTCTCAACATCTTTTATAATGTGGTGAACAAAACTGGATGCAGTACTCCAGGTGTGGTTTTATTAATAAAGTGGTATTAGTACTTCCCTTGATCTTGACTGTATCCCTCTGTTAATATAATTTAGGGTTGCATTAGCTTTTTTGGCTGCTGACAAATGATTTACTCATACCAGTCATTGCTGAGAATGTTGACATAACACAATCATTCTTGATCACAAGATCACATACAAGTAATTCTCCATTCATAACCACTGGTTTTAGCAACTGTTCACTGGAAAAAATTACTTACAACCAGTCTTGGCACTTATGATCATCACAGCATTCCCAGTCATGTGATCAAAATTAAGGCACTTGGGAATTGGCATGTACTTAACAGTTGCAGCATCCTGGGGTCATGTGATTGTCATTTCCCAATGGCTTCCAACAAATCAAGTCAATGAGGGAGGCAGGATTCACTTAATTATGATTCACTTGAAGAACTACTGTTTTGCTTAACAACTGTGGCAAAATGGTCATAAAATCAAGTGGAAGTCACTTAACAAATCACCTTGCTTAGCAACAGAAATTCTCGTCCCAATTGTGTTGTAAGTCAAAGATTACCTGTACATATATTTGGACTGCATACTTAGATTGTTCTACTTCCATTGTGTACAATATAGAAATTAAAATTATATGGGTTTTCTTTTTTTATGTTATTATATGTGGCAAAGCTTTCTGAAACATTTCCAGGGGAAAATCACCTCTGGTTTATTAATACAGTGTGATAATCAACATCATTTTCTTATACTGACTGACATACTCTAGAGAAGGATGATCTTACTTCATTTACTATGCTTCCTGGAGATGACAAGGGTTAGTTATTAGGAGAAAAACAGGTTGGGAAAAACTGCCTTTTATACATGACTAGGTTCATACATTGCACCAAACCAGGATTTCTAAAGAGTTGTCAAACAAACCATAATAGTTTAAGACACAATAACCTCTATTGTCATTATTTTTACTGTGGGCACACAGGCATACATTTAAAATTAAATTCTGTTGCCTGCTCTCAGAAGTGTATACATACATAACATCCATATAGACATGCTGTATACATACTGTACATATATGCATATACCTCCTACACCCTAAAAATATAAATACACATAAATGTTAATCACTGTCCATCTTGAATGCATTGTGGAAAGAGGAAGCTTGAGAGTTCACAAGGTTGATATACTGTATGGAACAAAACTGACTGAATCGGGACGTTTTGCTAACATATAATGGTTGGGGCTGAGCTAAAAGCTAAGTTTTGTTATACGCAAACCAGGCCACTGTGTATTTTCATTGGGTACTTACTTATATTGTTGAAAAGTAGTTGAGTCCACACTCTAAAAAGGGTGGATGCTTTCCTACCTAATGGACATCACATTGCACTTTCACATTGGGATGACTTTAGGGGAGATCTAAAAATGTCTTTCCACCTTGGAAAATTTTAAAATGTGGATTTGTTCAGGAGGCAGTGACTCACACTAGTGAAGCATTCAGGGGATAAATCACCATGCCAAAAAGCTAATCTTGTGGAGGCTTTCCTATTTAGCAATTGAGTAAAAAAAATATTGTGACAAACAGCAGCATTAAATCTCAGTCACTGCTACCCTCCTTAAACTGTCCTGTTACTCTTACTCATATGGAGGGGAGGGGGTGTTGTCAGGAAACTAAAGCTAAGCAAACCCAAATTTTCTATATTAAATAAACAAAAAACAACCCATGCTGAAGCCTCCAGCCAAGTTCCTTCTTACCTGCTTACAGTATCTTCTAGCTTGTTATCAACAACTTCTGCTTTAGGGGAAAGATTACCTTTATTATCAAGTGGAGTTATTACTTAATTATAAAGCCGGTCAGTGTTACTACCGTAGATTGTAGGGTTAAATTTTGAGTGATTAGAGTTTCAACCAAATTCTAAATTCTTCTAGAGGTGAAGCTCATTTGCTCAGTGCATATTCCAGAACATGCTGTTTTGTTGACACTAAGCAAATCTGGTCAAAGAACAGACACAAGCTGCCATGTATATCACTATAAATGCCACTTTCATATGAAGAGCAAATGTGTGACTGATATTCTGAATCAATGCATTTAGATAAGCTGTGAGTTTAGAGTCCTGAAAATGCTTACCTGAAAGCAAAATTCCATCCAACTTATTTTACAAGCTTCAGAATAAAATATGTTCAGCAACAGCAAACCTCTTTGGGTTGCAAATTGCTTATGTGAGCGCAGACAGTTACTTATGATTAAACCCATTAATTCCATTCCCCCCCCCCCAAACAGCTCATTGACTCTTTCTTCACTGATTGTGGATGACTGAACGATTTCCACTGTTAGACTGTGGGGAGGCCTTGTCCCAGTTTGATTTTTCTAACCTCCTTGATATATTTGTTTACAATTCATCTGTCCCTTGTGAAGAGAAAGAAAAGTACCATAGCTCCTTAATCACAACCTCAAGTAAGACTATGATATACTGATAGGTACTCCTGAGATACACAAAATGGTGTTTCCTTGTCCCCCTGTATCATCAGTCAGCTCTGCTGAGAAAGTTAGAAGTTAAAAAGAGATATAAAAGGAAAGTATAATTAATGCAATCCTAATAAAACTGATAGGACAAACTGTATATTACAAGCATGGATATCAATAACCCAATACTTCTGCTCTTACACAGCTATCCTAACTTCTTAGTGCTTTTTTTTAAAAACTGTATGACATCCAGGGCATTGTGTTCCATTGATTTAACTGGAATAATTTAGAACAGGGGTCTCAAACTCTCCGCCCATGGGCCAGATGTGTGACGTGCTGTCCCTGCCTGGTTTAGTGAAGGGGAGAAAAAAAAAGTCCTGATCGGTCGGGTGATGCCACCGTGAGTTTGATACCTCAGATTTAGAGCAATGTTTCTCAAAATTGGTAATCTGAAGCTGTGTGGGCTTCACTCACTGAATTCTGGGAGTTGAAGTCCATCGCAAAGTAAAATTTGTGAGGGCTGAGAATTACCGATTTGGAGAGAAACCTCTTTGAGCAACTTCTGGTGATTGCATAGGCATGTTCATCTTCTTTCCTTGGCATCAATACAATATTGCCTTCTTTTAGGCAATTTTAGGCAATGTTTCTCCCCCCCCCCCCCC